>PVJA010020199.1:0-37154 GCA_004027025.1 Myocastor coypus | reverse complement strand
TTTTTTTTTTTTTTTTTTTTTGTGGGACCAGGGTTCGAACTCACGACCTTGCACTTGCCCAGCAGGCACTTGTGCCTCGGAGCTATCTCCCCAGCCCCAAGAGTACCCTTTCTGGTATAGCTTACTGATATTTATAACCATCCAATGAGTCTAATTTAGGGTCACAATACTCCACTTATAAGTTCCTTTAGCTTTAACAATGAAGATTTTGAGACTTAACTTTCCAAACAATGGGTGGGAATGAAATTCAGTGGTAGAGGATGTGTAAGGGCCTGGAATTGATCCCAGCAATGCAAATGAAAATGGATTATTATGAAATTCTGGGTGATAAAGATTTTAAAAAATGAAAAAAAAAAGAAAAATGTGGAAGGGGTGGGGGAGATAGCTCAGGGGCACAAGTGCCTGCCTGGCAAGCACTTGAGTTCAATCCCCAGTTCCACAAAAAAAAAAAAAAAAAGAAAATTAAGAAAAATGCAACAGCACTATTGAATATCACATAATATTAACAATACAATAAGATGAACTTTCTACCAAACATAAATGATTTAATTGGCTGAGACAATCATTTAATCAACTGCATTCAAAATGAACACTTGCATAAAAGAAATGAACACAGTCTGAAATTGCCAGGGACTTAACTGAAGGGGGAAAAAACCATTTGGCATACAAAGAGTACAATGGGGAGCCAAACCAGGCAACAGCCCAGTGAGCACAGCAGTTATAGTTTGGATTGGGCAACAATACCCAAAATGCCCATACAGTCTTCTGTCCCTCCCCTCCCTGTCCACCCCTCTCCCCTCCTCTTCCCAGTCCTCCTCTTCTTCCCTTTCCTTCCCCTCCTTCCCTCTTCTTCTTCCTTCTCCTCCTCCCTTTTTCTTCCTCTTCCTCTTCTTATCTCTCTTACTCTGTCTCCCTCCTTCTCTCCCTCCCTCCCTCCATCAGCCAGGGGCTTCACACTGAGCTATACATCCTCAGACAAACTCTCCCTTGATGGGTCTGTGCCCATATGAAAGTCTGCCAGGCCATCGTGGTGGGAGTCAGCATGGCTTGAGGATCCAAGGCCAACCACATGCCACTCCTAGACTGACTTCCTCCTTCTTCCTGCTAGTGAACCTCAAACTTCTTCTTTCACTTTTCCATAGGGACCAAGCCTTCATCAGTGCCTATGACACTGTACAGACCATACAAGCTCCACTCCCAACCCAGCCCAATAAATTCTCCCTGCCTCTTCTCTGAAGGTTCTTGCTTCTCTTTGGCAGCCTTCCTGCACTGAAGCTGTCTTTACCTCTCTTCTGATTCTCTTTCATGCCAGAGGAAGAAACTTTACACCCTTAAGTCGCTAAGCTGCCCAGGCTGGGCTTAAACTTGTTCTCCTCCTGCCTCAGCCTCCCAGAGTACTAGGATTACAAGTGTGTACCCAAAGGAATATGTTCTAAGAAATGTGTCATGAGGTGATCTTGTCAATCTGCAAACATCATGGAGTGTATTTAACCAAAATGAGGTGGCATGCCCTACCACTCACTTTGGCTACACTGTACATACCATCGTATATGGGGCTCCTCACTAACTGAAGTGTTGTTTCACTACTAATTTGACTACCAAGTCACGAATGTCACAGACAGCTTCCTCAAAGTACTGGCATTTGAGCTGATATTGTAGGGAAGAAGAAGAGTCAACAATAAAACAGGAAAGAAAAAAGTGTTCTAGGTCAGGGCATGGACATGCGCAAAGGTCCTGTGGAAGATTACAGCACAGCAAGCACAGGAACCAATGGAAAACAACTGTGGTCATAGCATAGTCGAAGAGATGAGAGAGGCTGGGTAGGCGACACAAGGGAGCCAACCAGGCCAGGTTGGATTCATCATGCAATGAACTACTCCTTCCCTCATTCAGCAGACCTCCTGTGTGTCAAGCACCAGTCTTGGTACTAGGGAGACAGAAGAGTGGACAGGACAGGGAAGGAGCCACTTCCCCAGAGCACACATCCCAGGTGGAAGATAAGCATTGTGCTCTGAGGATCAGAGTGAGAAGAGCCAGGGGAAGGATTTAAGGAAGGTGATGCCGGCACCATGCAGCAACCACCGTCGTAATCACTGTTTCAAGCAGGTAATATCATCCAACCCAGAAACTAGCAGCAAAACTAAGGTGACAAACAGGACAATTCCACTATCTCCAAGTAACCCTTCCTAAGATACTTAGGAATCACAAGAGGTAAATACATGAGCGCGTTTACCCTAGAAAAGCTTGGCAGACAACTGAGCAAGCACAGTCAATGTGTGCCCTGAGAGGGGCACAGAGACAAGAGCAGCCGTTCCTCTCCAGAATGCATGCCCTGACCCTAACCATGAGACCAAAGCTCTAGAGCATGTGCAAAAGAGCTGGCCAGGACCCTTGAAAAGGGTCAAGGTTGCTAAAGAAAGGAAGATAGTGGGACTGTTCCAGTCTCAAGAAGTCCAGAGGGGTTGGATTCCCAAGCCAGATCCTGGATCAGAAAAAAACTGTGTTGCTAGACAGAATATTAGTGAAACTGACAAAATTTGAATATAGTCTATTGATTAAATGATGAGATTATACCACTGTTCATTGTCTGGCTTACACCTATCAAAAGTTGTATTCGATTATATCAAAGGATGTCTTTGTTTTTAGGAAAGATCCTGAAGTCTTCAGCATAAATGGGAAGCTGTATGTCAGCATTTTATTTAAATAGTTCAGAAAATACTGTGTGATCAGATGTATATGCATGCATGTGTGTCTATAATAAATATAGATACAGGGGCCCGGCGGGATGGCTCAGTGGTCTAAAGCACCTGCTTAGGAAAGCTTAGGCAGATGCAGGGACTGCAGTTCGGTCCCCGGAACCACATGCTGCGCCAGCCCTGCCCTCAGGGCTGAGCCGGCCATAAAAATACATAAATAAACAAAAGTTCTGAAACAAGAAAAAAAATAAATAAATAGAATAATAAAAAATAATATATAGAAGCCAGGCATGGTGGAACACGCCTGTAATCCCAGCACTAGGAAGGTTGAGGCAGCGAGTTCGAGACCAGCCTGGGCTACAAAAGTGAGCTCAAGGCCAGCCAGAACTGCATAACGAGACCCTGTCTCAAAAAGACAAAAAAAATATAGATAGATAGATACATAGATAGATACATAGATAGATAGATGGATGCAGTGAGGGGGAGAGGGAGAAACAGAGAGGGGGAGACTTAAAGACCTCTAGTGAGGTAAAAGAGGTTGAGATGTAAGGGGCAAGAAGGAACTAGCTAAGAAAGACCCCATGAAGAACGCAGGGGGGAAGATGGTTCAGAGGCCCTGAGGCCTGAAAACACTTGGTAAATTGAAGGCGGAGAACAAAGCCTGACTGGGCTGAAGTAGACTGGGCAGGGGGATAAATGCCCTGAGATTGCAGCACAGAGGAATCTTCTTCCTTTTTTCTTTTCTTTTTCTTTTTTGTTTTTCCTACGAATAACAGAAAGCAGGATGATAGCATGGTTCAGTTTGCGAATGGAAAGCTCACATTCGCTGCCATTGGGAAAACAGAACAAGTGGGCTTGAGGAGGCAAGTTAGAAGCAGCAGCAAAGCAGCAGGAGAGGATGGTGGGGTTCAGATGCAGGGCAAGGGGAAGCGGAGGGCAGCGCGTGGATGTAGGAGCTGCAGGGACAGAAATTCACACAGGACGCAGTGGTGGCCTGGATATGCTCTCTCCTCCTCTTCGGAGTTCGGACCAGCCGGTGGAACCGAACCTTAGGTTCCAAGGCAAACCCCTAAAGCACTCTTCCCATTCTGCTTCTTTCCTACTCCTGCACTCCTTTCGGGGCAGAGCCAGAGAGGCTGTTTTTCTGCTGTTGGCGGAGGCGCAGAAGCATGGAGGTTATCCTTCAATGAAGAGTCTGACCTTGTGTGCAAAAGAGGCCCAGCCTATCTCCGACGCATGCGTCGTGTTTCTAATGTCCCGGCACAAAGCAGGAAAAGCTGTGCACTGGGGGCAGGCGGGGAGGGGCGCACGACAGATCCCCAGTAGCAGCCAGACCTCAGCCTCAACGCAGACCTCCCCAGGGAGCAGCCGTCTGTGCTAACCGGTAGATTGCCTGTCTCTTTCTTGAGAAGGCGCAGCAGATGCTTTTTATATAACGTCCAATTACCCCAACGAATGCCACTGTTTTTATGATTAATCAGTTGCGCACTCCCAGGAACATATGTGAGGTGAGTATCCAAGGACAACAAAAGACCCTGCGGAGAGGAGATAAATGGAACCCAAGCCTGCAGCCAACAGAGAAACAAATGACTGTATATATTATACTTGTTGAGAATTATAGCCAAAATAAGGACTATTTTCATCTAAAGTAATTGTGAAACAATCCTATGGATTATGTAAATGATAGGAAAAGCTGTAAACAATGGGTATCCCCCTTTGCAGAATTCAAATGATAATAAGCTTATGAGTCCACACTTGCAATTATTAAAATAAACAAAATTGCTTATGCCCTTAGAAGAATTCTCCCAAAAAGAATGGAACCGAGCAAGAATATCCTGTATATTTTTGGTTTGGGGTTTTTTTGGTAAGGGGAACTCAAACGTCAGTCGCTTTGTGAAGTTTTCTCTGATGTTTAGAGCAGAATTAATAGGCCTCTCTTCTGAGCTCCCAGGGCACTCGTCGTTGGGAATTATTTATCAGAATAAATCTCTTGGTTGCCTTTTATTATAGCCCCTAGTGCATCACTCGGCCTCCTTTTCATTCTGGACCTTAAAGGGGGAGCAAATAGGAAAAGCAGCAGCAGCAGCTGGGTTTGCAGCTGCTGGCTCTACGGAACCGTTTGTGGGGCCAGGTGGGCACACCACCCATTAACCTCGCTAGTCCTCGCTGTCACCTTGATGAGGCAGGGACAACAGCAGTGAGCAAGACAGGGAGGCCAACATGTCCAGCCACTCCACTACTAATTGTGGGCAAGCAAGATTCTCGGGCAGCTTGACTCTGCCACTTCCCAAAAGGGTACAACAGATGACACTAGCCTAAGAGGCAGAGCATTATTAGCGGTACCACCTCAGTGTAACTGTCGAGCCCCTCTGACCTCAGACTTGATTCCCTCACGAGAGGCCTTGGTCTCATCCACACTCCCTGGCAGTACTGCAGCAGGTCCCTGCCTGGGCTTCCACCACTGATTCCCAGCCTGGTGCTGCCAGCTTAACATCTGAGCTAAATGGCCTCCATGAGATAAATGTTTGCTTGGGCATAATTGCTCTTCTAATGTCTTTACTCACCTTGCAGCTTTTGAAGACCAAATCATCCACTGAGCTGGGGGGTTTGAGACAGCAAAAATGTTCCCTGCACTCCAGGAGCCTAGAGCCAGCAAGGATTTAGTCAGAAAGCCAAACCTCCAGATTATACTGTAGCAATGTATGGTAAATGCCCCTCCTATCCTGTCATACGCTCTCCTATCATGTTGATTACTTTCCCATCATGCCATGGTCTCCTGTCATCCCAAGTGCTTTCCCATCATGCCATGCTATCCTGTCATGCTAAGTGCTTTCCCATTATGCCACAGCACAATCACTGACAAGAGAAATTAATCTTGTCTTGTGCTTTATTACTCTTTTCTTTATATTTCTTACATGCACTTTGTGCTCCAAAGACAATTTCTTTTTATAGGTCAGTGGTTTGGGACCCACTTATAATTTCAGACTGATCTTTCTTACACATTACTCAGAGATAAACATATTGCTTCCTTTGTTTTCTGTGTGATTACCATTTAAATTCAATTTGCTTGTACAGCAGGTCAGCTATCAAAATGATAAAAGGGTATTTGCTCTTTTCAACTACTGCCTTTGGATGTGATGCTTGTGTGACCTGTATTTTCTCAAAAATATCTAATGGTATAAAATTTTAATGGTTTCTTAAAAATTTTTTGGCATGGCATTGCTGATAGAAGTTGGTATTTTGTCATTTCTAGCTGATTATCTTCACCTAGAACTAAGGAAAGCATTTATTGCCTCTACTGCAGTATATGTAGAAGAGCGCAGCCGCCATGTTCCTGCCAGAGATACCACACCCTCACTTGTGGAGAACATTTTGTTCTCAAGTGTGATGACTTGATTGCTTTATTATGCAGCTCCTTCTCTCCTCTTTGCCCTTAGTCTTCAGAGGAAAATTTAGCAATGTCACCTTTCAAATATAAATCAAAAGGAACCTGATCTATGTCTCTGAAGCATGAACTTTAACATTATTATCTGTCACAGTAAGCTGAGCTATGGTGCAGTCCTAACTAGTCACTTTCCTCCTAGTCTTGGCCTCTGTGACAGTAGAGAGTTAAGCAAAAGTAAATGAGAGCTTTGTGGCTCCTACCACCATGGCCACCTCATTTTGAGGCCCTTTGGACCTACTTACTGTCTGGTATTGGAGGCTTACACTTTGGCTCCCCGGGGATTCTGGGACTAGAGCCCAGGAGTGATCACTGAAGGCCCCTGTTGCTGGCAAGGTCTCCTGAGCCACTCTGCAGCATCCAGTGTCTGAGCAGGTAAAGGTTTGTCTCTTCCTGCTTTAAATGTTGGCCAGAAGAACACTGGTGTTGCTTCTGGAATGTGCTCTAAGCTTATTACTTTTAACATGGCAGTGATATGCTAAGAGATCTGGTGAGACTGGAGAAAGGCAAGTTCCAAATTCCATTAAAGCACATTAAGGAAAATAAAATTAGCCTAGATGTGCAAACACACATCAGACCATTAAATAATTTAAAGAGCTATTAGCATAGCACAGGCCCATACGAGTATGGGCACTCTTAAACTACTTGAATTGTACTGAGCTAAACTGCTTGGCAGAACTAAACCTGGAGGTGGGTATTAAAAACCTAGAATTCAGTAAGAAGCACCTTTTTGTGAAGCCAGCCAGGACAAATGTTTAACATGGGCTATTTCCTGGTCACTGGTATCAAAGGAAGTTGCATGCATTGCATGCCAGCTGCTTAGGCAGTATTCAGGTTCTCTTCTTCCCTCACAGAACTTCAGTTTTACCTGGGGAATAATATGGCCACTAAAACCCTGCATCTCCCAGCCTTTCCTGAAGCTAGAAGTGATCATTTGATGCAGCCCTCGTTTAATAAGGTTCAAACAGAAATCTTCCGGAAATGTCTGTGAAAGCCTAATTTTTTGGCAGAGATACCATCCCTTCTCCTCCATCATGTCCTCCTCTTCTCTGTCTGGAAGGTAATTAGGAGGCTGGGAATGGAGTGGCTGGTTTATAAACCTCCAAGAGAAAGAACACCACCTGCTGAGCACAACACCATTCAGTGTGTAGTAATTTGCTATGGTACTTTGTTAAACTAACATACATGGCAACAAAATCTAAATTTTTTTTTCTTTTCTTTTAAAATCTAAATTTTTATTGCAATTTTTCCTGTGTCCAGAAGAACAAGTATTGATCAACATTGAGGCCTGGCCATCTAGAGACCCTGCTGATCCCCATCCAGCTCCTTTACCACATTTTAGATTCTTATCAGGGATGCGTATGCCTCCTGTCACGTTTCCTTGTGATCAAACAGCATCTTGGAAACTCTGACATTCAAAAAGGGAAAGTTGCTGTTTAATAGAAATGTACTAAAGAATAACTTTTCCGGAACCTGGACTTATCATTAATTATCTACCTAACATAGATAAGTGGGTCAGTGCCTTCTCTTCCCTCTATTTCATTTATCTGATCAATGTTAAGTGGTTGAACATGTCTATGGCCCTCTTGCTCTGACAATCTGCAACTCCAGTGGAGATGGGGTGACATGTGCTCCAGGGGGCCAAGTCACACTCACCACTCATCTCTTTTCTACTTGTAAATTTATACCCCATTACTCAGAAACATACAGACAGGCATGACCAGGTGGGAGAAAAATCTGGCTAAGGCTTGGGGCTCCTTTGGAGCTTTTCTGAATTTATTTATTGATGTTCCTTAGTTATGATGGGGTTGGGTCCTCAAAGGCTCCTTAGATGTTTCAGATATTGCTGGACATCATAGCTGAGCCATGCCTATCTTAAACAGGCACAGAACACTTACATTGGCCTAGTGTTAAGCAAAATCAAGCCTGTTTTATAATAAAATGCGGTGCATGTGTGTGGTCAATTGAATACCACACACCACCCAGCATAGGTGCTCACTGCTGTGACCGCCTAGGTGAGCAGGTACTGCGCCTCCCTGCTGCCTCCCAGCATCTCAAGAGAATATGGGGCCATCTAGACCTACCCTGGGAAATGAACAAACTCTAAAGTGCAGTTTCTACCAAGTGAATAGTGTTTTATCACCATTATAAAGAAAAAAATTAGGGGCTGGGGAGATAGCTCCGAGGCACAAGTGCCTGCTGGGCAAGTGCAAGGTCGTGAGTTTGAACCCTGGTCCCCCCCCCCAAAAAAAAAAGAAAAGAAAAGAAAAAAATTAAAAGTTCAACTCTTAGAATTGAAGGACATCCATACATAAGAGCCTTACTTCCTAGAATGAGTGCTCCCTGTGGAGTGATGTTCACCTTGGTGTACTAAAAATCTGACAGGTTGGACTTCTTAGAGAGAGCTGTCTAAACTGCTAGGACAAAAATGAGTGGTTCTCTCCTTTCCACTTGTAAATATATACCTCAAAAACCTAGGTTAAAAAATTTTAAAAACCTAGGTAAATTATTTATATTACAACAGATATTATAAGTTCACTAAGGATGTCCTTTAAAATATACAATATAACAAAACAGGTGACTGATCTGCTTTCCTCCAATCTAATTAACACAGCATCCCTTAGATGAGTTTTTATCTTAGCAATGGGTTTCTACCCAGTGACCATACAGGCTGCTCTTGCTGAACACCCCCACTTCTCATCATGGTTTGCACGTGTGCAGAGCATTACACAGCACAGCGTTCTCCACACTGAGCAGCACAGTGAAAACTCAAGACAGGAACACACATTGGTGCATGAATGTTGTTTTTCTCAATTCAACACTCTGGGTACAGAAAATCAATGATACAGTGAGAAGTAAAGGAGTTCCTACTGGGGCCAGCAAGATAGCTCAGCAGACTAAGCGCAGGGACCAGGGCACAATCCTGAGTCCCGCATGCCACGCCAGCCTCACCCCCAGGGCACACGGAGCTGGCGACCAAGCCCAGGTGTGGTGGCACAGGCCGTAATCCCAGCATGGGGGGGCTGAAGACAGGAGAATCACTAAGAGTCCGATCTGTATAGTCAGACCCTATAGACCCTGTACTAAACACATAAAATAAATAAATAAATAAATAAAAAAGATGCTATCTCCCTAATTCTCTAAGTAGAGCAACAGCATTATTTATTACTGTATTTATAATGAAGAAAAGTAGACCACAAAAAAGAATTGTGTTTAAGTTCATAAACTATAGATTTAGCTAGTTGTAGGTTTAGCTAGTTGTAAAATTCTAGAGCACTCATTCTAGGAAGTAAGGCTCTTATGTATGGATGTCCTTCAATTCTATAGGTTTAGCTAGTTGTAAAGTTTATTCATTTACTCAATTCATAGATTTGTTATGGATCTACTTTCTCTTATCCAAAAAGAAATGATGTGAATACCAACAACTCTTTAAAATGGTTATGAATATTAGACTTTTAACACATATCAATGTAAATATACACAAACAATGTGGCCTGACCTGCATGAAATTCACTATGGAGCCAAAGGAAAAGAGCTAGGATATGTTTTGCAGGAGTGAGGCAACCATAATTTGCTGATGGATTGGATGAGAAGGTGAAGTTAAGAACAACTGGGGGGCCGGCCTGATAGCTCAGCAGACTAAAGTGCTTGCTTAGGTACAGTGCAAGTGCAATGGCCAGGGTCTGATACCCAGTGTGCAACGCCAGCCCCACCCCCCAGGGTGCTCTGAGACAGCCATTGAGACTGGGCGTGGTGGCCTGTGCCTGTAATCCCAGCGCTTCAGAGGCTGAAAACATGAGAATCACTACGAGCCCAAACTACATAGTGAGACCCTGTAGACTCTGTAGACCTTGCCCAAAATACAGAAAGAAAAGAGAGAGAGAGAATGAGAGAGAATAACTGGGAAGATTATGTAAGGAAAAGGCAGAGAGAAACAGGCTTGAGGAGAGAAGTAAAAGGATAATGCTAGGTTTGGTGCCTATAAGGCACCTGCATAGATACATCAAGGGAAGCAGTTGCTATACACACCTGCATCCTCCCTCCTCATCCCCATGCTAGGTAAGATGCAAAGAAGACCAGCTGTATGAGCCTCACTGGTGAGTTGGCTGGACATGGGGACACTCAGGCCTCACCCCAAACCTGTAGAACTGAAATCTGTATTCTAACAGGGTCCCCAGGGGATGGATATGCACATTAAAATCTGAGAAGCACTGAGCTCAAGTTTGGAGAGATAGACTTTGGACTCCGTGGTATAGAAACAGATCCTATAAGCTCTGCTAGAGAAAGCATCACGGGAACCTATGGAGGAAAAGGGACAACCAGTGAGGCAAAGAGGAGCCCAGGGAACAAGATATTCCAGGTGGCCAGGTCATGGGGTATTTCCAGAAGTGGCCGACTGTGTTGAATGCTGTAATGGGCTGAGTAAGCTGAGAACAGAGAATTAGCTGAGAACAGTGGCAAATGCCTGTAATCACAGCACTCTGGGAGGCTGAGACAGCAGGATCACAAATTCAAGCCCAGTCTCCACAACCTGATGCTTAATGATATCCTATATCAAAATTTTTAAAAAGAAGCTAAAAAGGGCTATGGTTACCTTTAATGTGAAGGCCTAAGTTTAATGCTGTCTTAGTTACGATTTACTCATTGCTGGGAGAAATACCCGACACTCAAAATGAAGGAAGAAAAGGTTTATTTAGCTGACAGTTACTAGAGGTTTCAGTCCATACTCAGCTGGATCCAAGGCTGAGGGGCACATGGCAGAGCGCAGCAGTTCATGGTGGCAGAACAGCAGCAATGGCGACAGAGGCAATGGAATAACCAGGGGAGCAGAGAGCAACAGTTCTAGTCTGTCTCTTTTTTAAAATTACATCAGGCTCTCTGCCTTAGTCTACAGTCTCAAGCCACACCTATAGTCTCAGCAGTACTCAGATCATAATCCCAACAGTAGTAAAACATGTAATCCGAGTGGATCATCATGAACACACACTTCTCAAAGAAAGAAATTCAAGAAGCCTATAAATACATGAAGAAATGCTCCACATCACTAGCCATTCTCGAAATGCAAATCAAAACAACACTTAGATACCATCTCACCCTAGAAAGAATGGCTACTATAAAGAAATCAACCAACAACAAATGTTGGAGAGGCTGTGAGGAAAAAGGAACACCTCTCTACTGCTGGTGGGAACACAGACTGGTGCAACCATTATGGAAAGCAGTGTGGAGACTCCTTAAAAAACTAGAGCTGGAAATCCTATTCAATCCAGCTATCCCCCTACTGGGAATTTTTCCAGAAGAACTAAAAACATCATATCATAGTGATATCTGGGGGCTGGCGGGATGGCTCAGTGGTCTGGAGCGCCTGCTTGGGAGGGCTTGGGCGTCTTCAGGAACCGCGGTTCGATCCCCGGCGCCGCATGCTGTGCTAGCCCTGCCCTCAGGGTGGGATGAGCAGGCCATAGGGATGAGTGAATGGACAAATAAAGGTTCTGAAACAATAAATAAATAAATAAATAAATAAATAAATAAATTCTTTAAAAAAAAAACATAGTGATATCTGTGCATCTATGTTGATAGCAGCACAATTTGTGATAGCTAAATCCTGGAAACAACCAAAATGTCCATCATATGAAGATTGGTTGAAAAAGATATGGTATTTTCATAAAATGGAATACTATTCAGCTATAAGGAATGATAAACTAGAAGACTTCATATATAAATGGATATATCTTGAACGTATACTCATAAGTGAAATAAGCCAGACCTACATATGCAAATATGATATAGTCTCCCTAGTTTAAGGATCCAAAAGAAGAAATAAATAAATAAATAAATAAATTTTGGGCGGCACCAGGAATCAATCTCAGGACCTTGTGTTTTCTGTAGTCTCAACCCCTATAATTTTTTTATTTTTTATTTATTTTTTAGAAGAGTGAATTAAATACAAAATGCAATTGGAAGAGTTAAAAAAATTAATGTTTATTGAAAGTGTTAATGTCTAATTGTCTGATCAGTCTTACATACCTATGTCTGTTGATCTATACAGATTTGATGATGAAAATAAGCAATGCAACCATTGTTAAATTTTTTTGTTTTGAAATTCTGTACTATATGTACTCTTGTCACTTTTTTTTTTCTGTTTTTGTTTCTGCTATTTTTACTCTTAAAAATATAATAAAAAACAAGTCTCAAACTCTAGATCAGTGCTAAAACACATAATCCCAGTGACTCATGAGTCAAGTAGTCTCAATCTATAAAAGTCCCTGTCCCATGACTGCATGAGGCTTTTGGGGGACAACTAGACATAAACCATAACAAATGCCCAGTGAGGGGGGGGATGAATATTTATTAAATTTCCTAATACAGATGTTCTCATCTATGCCTTTGACAAGACCAACCTTGGAAGCTTAGAGAGGACAGAAGCACAGTTTACAGAGTAGGTGGAAGTGAGGACACCAGAAATGAAAGAGAGCAAATCCAATTCCTTCAAGGAGTTTTGTCAAGAAGGTGGAAAGATAGGGTAGTAGCTGGAGAAGCCTGAGCAAGAGACACTCTAGCTGCCCAGTGGCGGACGGAAATGTTGCAACTGACAGACAGACGAGGCGGGGTGGGTGTGCTGCTGGTGCAGAAAACAAAGGCCAGTTACTAAGGTGGTGTTTTTGAGCAGTGGCCTGAAGCCCAGAGAGGAGGTTACTCTGTGATAGGAGCGGGTCCACTCCACTTGGAGCAGCAGGCAGGGTGACCTACTGGGGGAGGGTTCCCACCTCATAATTTTCACTTCTCATTGAAATCACGGGCACCCAACAATGCGAGGAGGGTAAGGAGGGAAAGCTATTTAGAGAAAGGAGGAGTGAAGCAGTTACTCTGGAAAGCGGGAGAGTAAATGTATCAGCACTGCCAGGGAGTGTAGAATAGTCTTTCTGAGATTTTTGGCCACACATCTTCTTAAAAACCCCTATTCTACCATAATATGCCTCGTTTTTCCAAAAATGTCTTCTGGTCATGCAAGGACATGAATCATAAGAAAGAGCAACTTCCCCATTGATTCCTATTATTCTCATAAGCATTTTATTATGTTAAAGGTCACCAACAGCCGAGCAGTCTAGACAGAGAGTCTTCATGGAGTAAGATGGTGATACATAAGGACAAGAGCCTTCTGTCCCCTCCATGAAATTTATGACTGAGAGGTTATGCAGGAATTAAAGACAGGAAAACACAAGATGCCTCAAGGAATGGAGCTTTTCCTCCTGTACTGGCAGTTCACAAGAACTGCTAGGACATTCCTCATGAGACAAGTACTTCAGAAAACAACATCACATACTGTTAATTGCTTTTGATTGAGTTTTCAACAGGTCCAAAGTCAATAATACCTCTGTGGGGGCCAGCGAGATAGCTCAGCAATCTAGGGAGCCTGCTTAGGCAACCACAGGGATCACGGTTCAATCCCTGGCACCACATGCTGCACCAGCCCCATCCCCATGGCAGGCTGAGCCGGCCATAACATACATACATACATACATACATACATACAGTAAAAAAATAAATAAAACAAAATAATACCTCTGTGGTTATCTTCTGTCCTGTTTGGAAACCAATAAAAGTAAACAGCTATACAGTCCTTTGCAGCACTCCCTAACCCAGCCACACAAAGCCCTTTCCTGTGGCATTCCCCTGAGCATCTTGTTGCCCCACAGCCCCTCCTCCCATCTCTCACTGCTGAGTGCTGTGGGGGTACCCAACAGCTACCTCTCTCCATTTTCACTCCTTCAAAAACCCCACTGCTCTGAAGAGGTGCATCTTCCAGCTGACTTCCGCCATTCCTCTTTGTGACTCTCCTGTACCCTCCTCACAGCCACTACTCTCGTTTTCTGCTCACGCTGACCCCTGGCTGCTCATCTCTCATGCTGTGTCCTTACTCATTCCTGGTGACCTCTACATGCACACAGTGGCTCATTCAATAGCAACCTCCGGTGGCCTCTGACGCCAGCCATCTCTCATTCTGCCCCAGCTTCAGTCACCTTCTCCCATGACCACATTCTTGAAACCTTTCCTTCATCTGTAAGATCCTCATCACCAACATCCAGATGTCAATATCATGTCCTTCCAGCCCACCTACTGTAATGCCCTTCTACCAATTGTCCAACAGCTCCAAGACCCCTTACTCACTTTTTCACTGCACCACAGCTCCATTCTTCCCCTTCCTTGTCCAACTCAAATGGCTCAGGTTCATAACTACCCCCTTGCAAAGTGCCTCTAACTCAATTTCTGCCCTTCTCACCATCCGCTGTTCTCACCCTTCAGTGCCCCGACCTTAGATAAGCCCAATGTGATCTTGAACATTTGGCCCTTGCACACAACTGCAGAGTAGACTCACTCTAGAAAAAAAAAAAAATTTCCTTTCCAATGAGTTCTTAGCATCACCAGGCAAGCCACACTTCCCTGGTATAAACTCCCAGAGAATGGTTTATATGCTAATCTCTCCTCAAATCCCCATGCCCCCGACACCCTACTCTCAGCCAACGAAGTCATCTCAAGTCATTTCAGGAAAACACCTTACAATCAACCTGCACTATGTATCCTCAACTCCATCCTACTAGTCCACCAGAGTGAGCTCCACGCCACCCCATCCCATGGGAACATCCCTGGTCACTCTGGCTAAAGTGGCTGTTTACACATTCGTCTACATGTTTAACTTCTGTCTGTCTCTACTGGAGTGTGAATTTTGGTTCTCCTTGGTACCCACAGTGCCTAGCTCACCTGGACTGTCGAGCTGATAGGCAGAGGCACACCACACACTTACCTACCACTGTGATAGGTCATTTATTGTTACTAGTAAACCTCAAGCAGTCACCAATGCCTATTTTCTTGAACATCTTTCTTTGATTCTTCCCTTCATTTATGCAAAAATTAACAGTGGGGCTGCTACATACCTGAGTCAAACTTACCTATTTTCAAAAATAATCACTGAACTAAAGATATGAAAGTCAGAACCCGGAGTGAGTAAATAAAATTCAGCGGAATCAATATTACCTCTTGTATTCCTTCCTCCATTCCTTCCTAAGGGAAGAGCCAGTCCCTCATAAAACAAACCACAAAATCCCCCAGAGAAGAACTCTGAAAGTAGCCTGTGCAGAGAGAAGGATCAGATACGCCAGCTCGGTGAGGCTTCATCCTCTGAATATCACTTCCCTGCATCCTCCCATAAGCCCCATTATACATCTGCTCCCACCTTGACAATTATGAACCACTCTCCCCATGTTCACCTGAGAATGAGAGCACCTTCATGATATTATAAAAGCAAGGAAAACCCAAGGTGAGATGCTAAAGCATTCAAGAATAGGAGAAGATTCCCACCATCATTGATCATTGGGAAAATCCAAACTGAAATCACGCTCAGAGACTAAGATGATGGCTCAAATTTTAAACAAACAGAAACCCCTGACAATAGCAAGTATAGAGTAACTAGATTCTTATGTATTACTGATAAGAGTATAAAATAATATAGCTATTTGGGAGATAATTTGGTAGTTACTTATAAAGAACACGTTTATTGTGCTATACTACAACACTGCTCCTAGATACTTAGCCAAGAGAGATGAAATCTTACGTTCATACAGAAACTTGTATGCCAGTGTTTACACGGACTCTATTCATAATTGCTCAAAGTTGGAAATAATACAAATATTAATGGACAAATTGTGGTATGTTATGGTTTATGTGTATTTGCCCCCCCCCAAAACCTCATGCAGTATTTGAGGCACAGTTCTACAGATAGTGATTAATTCGTGATCCAAGGCTGGGATTATGGGTGTGAGTGCTGCTGGGATTGTGAGTGTGAATGCTACACTCACCCTGGGGCAGAGAGCCTGAATGTAACCTAAGAGAGACAGAAAGAAACACTTGCTGTCTGTTGCTATTTTTGCTGTTACTCCTCCCTTTTGCTCTTGCTGTTTTACTGCCTTCCACCACCATGAACAGCTGCCCTCTGCCATGTGCCAGCCTGCCTTGGAGTCAGCCAAGTATGGACTGAAACCTCTAGTAACTGTGAGCTAAATAAACCTTTCCTTCCTTCATTTTGGGTGTTGGGTATTTGTCCCAGCAATGAGACAAGCATAACTGAGACATAGTATATCCATCTAAAGCCATAATACTCAACAATCAAAAAGAATAAATGCTAATATTTGTGACAGATGGAAGAACCTCAGAAATAGTTATGAAAGGTGACAGAAGCCTGACACAAAAGGCTATGATCCCATTTCTATTACATTCTGCAAAGCCTAAACTACTGGATAGGCTAAATCAAAAACACATGGTTGGTTCCCAGGGCCTGAGAGGGGATTCACTACAAAGGAGCATAATAAAACTTTTTTGATCTTGATGGAGTGGTGAATATATGACTGTCAAAATTCATAGATCTACAGATGCAAGGAAAATAAATTTTACTGTATATATTACACCTCAATAAGTTTGATGTTTTTAAGTTCCAGGCTTAGTAAATTAAAAAGTACCTTTCTATATAATGCTGGAATGAACACGGTAATAAATAATACCAACAACACAGAATAAATCATCTGATCCTACAGTTACTGCACTCTAGCCTTGTAAGAACCTATTATGATGAAGTACTTTGTCTGTAGCCAGGTTTATTTCAAGGTGTGATCTTGCTACTCGCCATCTGGGAACTGGACAGTCTTCCATTTCAGATCCACCTTGAGTAGGGCACAAATGACCTCATCCCAAGGCCACAGCCACCAGGGCTTCTCATTGGCAGAATGGAAGTCAACTGGGCCCCATCTTTGCAACTGTGTCCAAGTGTCTCCCCACACCACTCTACAGGTACAGAAGTCAGCAGATCACCACACCCTACATGACCATGTTACGAGACTTACCAAGGGGAATGGAATCCTTCATCAAAATCAAACTCACTTTAAAAACAATACTTTTGAAGGTGAAAGGTCGTGGCTGATGTAACACTGGAGAAGCACTAAGAAGTTTTTAACTTTTATTAATCCTCACATTTATCCAAATCTCTTTTAGACTATTATCTAAACTCTTCTTTCTGATTTGCTTCTTCTTTTTTAAAGTCTCTGGTGAGAAATAACTGTTAGAATTGCCAATTATCTTGAGCAATATGAGAAATATTTCAATGTTCCTGAACCATTTTAGATGGGAGAAGACACTGGAACCTAATTGGTAAGTATCTGGGAGTACTGTCATAATGAAGAAAATCAAACTTCAGGATTTGAACTTAAAGTGAAGCCATGCCAACAGTTTATTTTACCACAATAAATGACATGATTGAAAACTAATGCACCTGCTGGAAGTAGTGGCTCATGCCTTTAATCCCAGCACTTGGGAGGCTGAGGCAGGAGGATCAGAGCAAGTTCAAGGCCAGCCTGGGCTACAAAAGTGAGCTCAAGGTCAACCTGAACTGCATAGGAAGACCCTGTCTCAAAAAGACAAAAAAAAAAAAAAAAAAAAAAAAAAAAAAAAAAAAAAAAAAAAAAAAAAAAAAAAAAAAAAAAAAAAAAAAAAAAAAAAAAAATAATTTTTTTTTTTTTTTTTTTTTTTTTTAAGTTTTTTACTTTTTGACTTTTTGAGACAAGGTCTTGCTATGCTGTTCAGCCTGGCCTTGAGCTCACTTCTGTAGCCCAGGCTGGTCTCGAACTCACACTGATCCTCCTGCCTCAGTCTCCCAAGAGCTGGGATTATAGTCATCCACTACAATGCCCAGTTTGCACCTGGCTTTTAATTCAAGATAGTAGGCCTGTCCCATCTATCCTATTTTTCTCTCTCCTTGGACACCATACGTTGATCATTAGGGAGTAAAATCACAGAATCCCATACTGACAAAATAAAAATGGGTCATAACCAGACAAAAATGTCAACAAATTTCTAGAGGATAACAAAGTAGACGGGGGACTAAACTAACATCAGAAAGAGAAGGAAGTCTTGGTCTGGATTTTGGAGAAGACCAGAGACAAAGAGGTAATGGTTCTATGTGACTGAGCCCTAAAGATGTCCCAAACTCTAAGATGGCAGGAAAGCCAAGAGAACAGGAAGGAAGGGGCTGACCACAGGAGCACCAATTGCCAGTTCCTATGCAAGGCAGAAGGTGCTGCCCACCTCCACTTGTGCCCCCATCCAGAGCCATCCATAGTGCAGCACTCAGCAGTGCATTACCAGCGTGTCTCAATATAGCCTGCAGATACTGTGGTTCTGAATGTGTATGTCTCAGTCACAGTGCTTTTAGAGGGAGAGAACAGAGAGAGAACCACAGGAGCTATGGTGGTGGGGAAGCCCCCAAAGGAAAGTCCTCTTAGATGTTTAGTAGCCCTCGGACAAAAGAATCAGTTTGCACTCCACACCTTCTATGGATTGGCACAAAGCGTGAGATACTGGAGCTCCTGGGAAGGCCTCAATATCCACGTGGTGACTCATTTCATGGTGAACATTATCAACTCCACCAGATGATGAACCCTGCAAGTGCCTTCAGCTTCTACAGTTACAGCATGGACAAATCATAGCTATGGCTGTGGAGCAGAAGGAATATTTTATCCACAATGACAAGGAAGGTAAATGTAGAACTCAAGGGAAGGAGGAAGGAGGCAAAGGGAGGCATTAGTAACAGCCTTAGCTTACAGAGAGAGCATCAAGTGGCATGAACAGTTGATAAAATGAGTTGAGTTTTTCTTTAATTATATTTTTATTGGTGCCTACTAATCTTACAATATATTGGGTTTCAATGTGGTATTTTTATCCATTCACATAACATATTTTGATCACATTCATCCCCCATAACCCTTCCTTCCAACCTCCCTCATTCCATTCCTCTTGTCTAACAGTAGTCTTCCTTCCTCTTTTCTATATCCCACACAGGAGAGAAAAAAAAAATATGCAGTACTTGGGTACTTGTGTTTCTGAGCCTGGCTTACCTGGCTTAACATCATGACGTCCAGGCCCATCGACTTTCCTGCAAAAGATATAATTCCATTCTTTTTAATAACTGAATGGGGTGGGATGTGTGTATGCATCTGTGTGTGTGTGTGTGTGTGTGAGTGTGTATGCACACACACATGGTGAGGACATGGAGGCATGGTGCAATAAGCCTCATTGTTCACTCTCACAGCAGGAAGTCACTAGACAAGATAGAAATTGATAGATTCAGAAACAGCAGTATGTGCTTATTAGTTTGAAATAGTAAGTAACTATAGTTCCTTTATACTAGATCTCCTTCAGTCCTATTTAATGTGTGAATGAAATGTGTGTATTGCATGCATTCTAAAAACTAAAAATTTGGTGAGCAACGAAAAATAATTACCTGTTTTATGAAATAAGAGGAAGGAATTCTCACACATTATGATAGAAGTAACCATGGAACGGTTAAGCTGGATACTGCATAACCATGGTAACAGATGTAGCTAATTTAGGACACAAATGACAGTGGTAAAAAAGCTAAAAGAAACATGGTGTTAAGAGAAAACGAATAAATTCTAAATAAAGGGATGCTGAGATCATCAGTATGGATGCTTTGGCATCTGACACAATAAAGAGGTAAAAGTGAATCCACCCTCACTATTGTATCTTTTCACTGTAGAGCTTAAAAGTAAAAGCCAGATCATTATGGGGCTCCATGCCAGCTAAAGAAAGCAAACATAATGAATTTCATGCTCCATAAAATAACATAGGTGGAAAATCAAGTCTATTGTTAAATCAATTCTGTCTTCATAAAGTCCCCATGCATTTCCAGGTTTAATAACGTAATTTGTTCTCCAAGTGAAAACAATTTATTGGTGACATTTAAATGCACATAGATGGTTTTCCTTTCAATAGAATGATTCACAATTGAGCAAAAATATTTAACCACCCTTTCAAAAGTCCCAAAAAGAATACACAAGGGACATAAAAAATAAGAACAAATCTACATCACTTCTGGTTACTAGGAGGCTGCCATCCACATGGCAGGAACTGTGGGGGAATTACATTTTTGTAAAATAAATCCTCCCCTCCAAGAACATGACATTCTATTTCTTTAGTAAATACTGGTTGTATGCATTGTCTGTGAAAATTGTCCATTTCATTAAGAGCTTCACAACAGTGAGATTCAACAATGTAGACATTAATTAAGGAAATCTCCATGCTAGCAACAAAGCTTTCCATCACAATCCACCCACAAGTCTCAAGATCAAGGAAAAGAGAAGAAAAAAAGGAAACAAAGAAAGAGAAATATAAGAAGATAAGGCATCCAAAAGTTCCCAATTCCCCCAAAGCTGAGCCATGTGGCATTGAAGGGGAGACAAGGCAAAGAGACAGGATCTACTTATTTGAAAGGAAACAGCAGTGACAATAAAAGAGATCCAATAAGATACTTGGTGAGCTCAAAGAAGAAACAACTAAACAGATAATGGATCTAACAAACAAAACAATCAATGAGCCTACAGAAGACACTATTAAAAAGCTAGCTGAGCTAAACAAAATGAAACAAAACATAAGTGACTGGCATAGAAAATAATTGAAATCCATGAAAAGCAGCCAGATGGAAATCCAGGAGATTAAAAATTCTATCAAGAGTATGGGCTGAAAAGAACATCATGAGGATGGAGAATCAGAACTAGCAGGCGGAGCTGCTGTGAGTGATAAATTAACGAGAGAAATGGGTCTAAATACTGCTAAATGACACAAAGAACACTAATCTAAGATTAATTAAAATTTGTGAAAAATCAGAAGATAGCACAAATGCGCTTAGAAAACCTGTCTACTAAAATAAAAACAAAAAACTTTCCAAATATGAGAAAACAATTTAATATACTGATATGTGAGGCTTACAAAACTCCCAAAAGTCACAATCAGAAGAGAATCTCTCCATGATGCATTATAGTTAAAATCTCAGAAGCTCAATACAAAAACAGAACCTTAAGAACTGTTAGAGAAAACTAATGATTCTCTTATAAAGGGAAACTAATTAGAATTACAACAGAGCTCTCAATATTAACATTCTGAAAACATGGAGTAAAATGTTTCAAGCCTTGGAAGAAAACAACTTCCAACCAACACTGGTAGATTCTGCAAAACTATCTTTCCAGATTGATTAAAAATAAGGTATTCCTATGAATAAAGAGCTACTTAAAGAAGACCAACTAAAAGCTGTATGGCCACCAAACCAGGACCCTGAAACAAACTTGCAAAAATCCAAAGAATATTCCAGAAAGAGACAGTAAATCTAACAATGACAAAAGGATTACTAGAATGAATACACCAGGTGGGGTGAGCAATTAAGAAGAAGAGAAAAGAAAACAAGTTGTCAAGGGGAAAATAACATAATAACAAGAATAAATCAATACCTATAGTAATAGCTCTCAATTTCCCAATCAAAGGATACAGATTAGGGTTGGGCAAATAGCTCAGTGGATAAAAGTACCTGCAAGCAGGTGTAGGGGCCAGGGATTCAATCCTGGGGCCTGTCATGCTGAGATTGTGATTGGGACTGGATGTGGTGGTGAGCGCCTGTAATCCCAGCTCTTAGGAGGCTGTAAACAGGTGGATCACTATGAATCCAATCTAGTTGACCCTTCCCTAAAATACAAAAAAAAAAGACACAGATTGACAGAACAATTCAAGAAACAAAACCCAATGGCATGCTGTAAATAAGAAACACATTTAACACAAAAAAAAATTCAGAGACCAAAGACCTGAAGATAGAAAATAATGTTCTATGCAACAGAAACCTGAAACAAGCAAGAGTCACTATCTTTTTATTCATTTTTTTTTTTACTTACTTACTTATTTATTTATTTTTGCAGGACTAGGGTTCAAACTCATAACCTTGCACTTGCCAGATAGGCACTTGTGCCATGGAACTATGTTCCTGGCCCCTTATCTTATTTTTAAAGTAGGCTTCCAGCTACAACTGATTAGAAGAGGCACGGAAAGTCACTACACATTGATTATGGGAACAATTCAACAGGATGTGATAACAGTTGCTAACATAAACACACCAAACCACACTGCCTCGAGAGTCATTAAACACTCCTGGAAATAAAAGATCAGGTCACACTTGGCCTTAGCCAAAGGCTGAGAAGCAACATGATCAGATCAGCATAAACACAATTATAGTGAGGGAACTCCACACACCACTGTCATGTATACAGATCCACTAGGAAAGAAAGAAAGAAAGAAAGAAAGAGAGAGAGAGAGAAAGGTATCTAATATAAAACATGAAAGAAAAAACCAAATAAATGCAATTAAAATGAACAAGGTGATATTACAATGGACACTGTCAAAATTCAGAAGATAAGGGGCTGGGGAGATAGCTCTGTGGCACAAGTGCCTGCCTGGCAAGTGCAAGGTTGTGAGTTTGAACCCCGGTACCACAAAAAAAAAAAAAAAAAAAAAAATTCAGAAGATTTTTAGCACCTACCTCACCAACCTATATGTCAATAGACTGGAAGATTCAGAAGCAATGAATAGATTCCTAGATTTACGTGAATTACCACAATTGAAACACAAAGACATAAAAATCTTGATACAACAAACAATGAAATTAAAGCAGTGTTTAAAAAAAAAAAAAAAGTACCAACTAAGCAAAATCCAGGTCCAGATGGATTCACTTTTAAATTCTACTAGAACTTCAGGTAAGATCTAGCACCAATAATCCTCAAGCTCTTTAATGAAACCAAAATGGAAGGAGTACTTTTAAAGTCATTCCTGAAAGCTAGCATCACCCTGTTTCCAAAACTAGATAAGAATCCAATGAAAAAAAGAGAACTATGGGCCAATCTTTTTAATGATCATAGATGCAAGAACCCCCCAAGAAGAGTAAAAACAAATCATTAAAAAGATTATAATACATCATCACCAAGTAGGTTTCATCCCAGGGATGCAATGATGGTTAAACATATGCAAATCAATAAACATAATATACCATATAAAAAGGACAAAAATCATATGATCATACTAATAGATGTAGAAAAAGCCTTTGACAAAACCCAACACCAATTCATAAAAAAACTATTAAAGAGAACAGATATATAGGGATCTGATCTCAATCTGATAAAACCATTTATGACAAATCTACTGTCAACTGGGGAAAAACTGAAAGCTTTGCATCTAGAATCAGGAACAAGACAAGGTAGTCCACAAGCGCTACTTCTGTTCAACACAGTACTCAAAACAGTAGCAAGAACAATCAGGCAAGAAAAAGAAATAAGACGGATTTGTACAGGAAAGGAAGAAATCAAATAATCACTGTTTTCAGATGACATGATTCTCTATATAAAAGACTCGAAAATTCCACTGAACTCTCCTAGCATCAACAACAAAATTCAGAAATGTAACAAGATATAAAATTCAATAGCATTCCTGTACACCATTAGTGAACATACTGAGAAATTAGGAAAACATACCATTTAAAATAGCATCAAGAATATTTAAATATTTAAGAATTGGTTTGGTGGCATAAGCACCTGCCCGGCAAGTGCCAGGTCCTGAGTTTGATGCCTAGTACCATAAAAAAAAAAAAAAAAAAAGGAAAAAGAATTAACCTAGCCTAACCTAACCAAGGAAGTAAAAGACTTCTACAGTGAAAATCACAGTACTCTAGAAAAGAAGACCGAAAAGGACAACAGAATGGAAACATGTCCTGGATAGGTAGAACTAGTATAGTTAAAATAGCCAACCCTAAAACTAATACACAGATTTAATGCCATCTCAATCAAAATATCATTAATAAAGACTGGGTGTGGTGACTCATGCCTGTAATCCCAGCTCTTGGGAGGCTGAAAACAGGAGAATCATTACAAGTCCAATCTGTGTAGGAGACTCTGTAGACACTGTAGACCCTATACCAGTGGTTCTCAACCTTTCTAATGCCATGACCCTGCAATACAGTTCCTCATGTTGCAGTGACCCCAAACCAAAAAATAATTTTGGTGGCTACTTCAAATTACTAATTCCAATAAATAACATTTCACCATGGCATAGCATGGGTTGCTTTCTTGTCTTAAACCACTCCCCTTAACAGGATAATAAACACAAATTGAAATAGGGGAGTCTTTTTTTTTTCTTGTTTCAGAACCTTTGTTTGTTTACTCATTTTCATGCCCGGCTCAGCCCGCCCCGAGGGCAGGGCTGGCGCAGCATGTGGTGCCAGGGATCGGGGATCGAACTGCAATCCCTGAAGCCGCCCAAGCTTTCCCAAGCAGGCACTTTAGACCACTGAGCCATCCCACCGGGCCCCCATAGCATGGGTTTAAATATGTATTTTCCAATGGCTTTAGGTGACCCCTGTGTTTTGGTCATTTGACCACACCAGGGTTGTGACCCACAGTTTGAGAACTGCTGCCCTATACTATATATATAAAGTGTATATACATACTATATATATCATATATATGATATATATGGTATGTATATACACTTTATAGTATGTGTGTGTATATATATGTATGTGTGTGTGTATATATATATATATATATATATATATATATATAATTAACATTTCCCATAGAACCAGAGAAACAGTCCTAAAATTCAAACAGAAACAGAATAGTCTCACAATAGCAAAAGCAAATTGAGGCAATTAGAGCAAAGTAGGAGGTATCATAATCCCAGATCTAAAGTTATAAAGCTACAGTAATTAAAAAACAAAATAAGAACAGCATGGTACTGGCATGATAACCAATGTGTGAATCAATGGAATGGAACAGAGGACACATAAACAATGCCAGACATGTTCTGCTACTTGATCTTTGATGATGACACAAAGAACGTACACTGGAAGAAAGCTTCTTTAATAAATGATGCTGGGAAAGCTGGCAATCCACATGGCAGAATTTTGACTTGAGGACCTTTATCTCTCACTACCACTAAACTAAAATCAAAATTAATTAAAAATCTATGTGAGGGGCCCGGCAGGATGGGTCAGTGGTCTAAAGCGCCTGCTTAGGAAAGCTTAGGCGGCTGCAGGGACCGTGGTTTGATCCCCGGCACCACATGCTGCGCCAGCCCCGCCCTCAGGGCAGGCTGAGCCAGCCATAAAAATAAATAAATAAACAAACAAAAGAAAAAAATAATAATAAAATAAAAATAAAAATCTATGTGAAAACAGAAACAATCCACCGCAAGACAAAACAGATAAAACTCTTGAAGCCACAAGTAAAGGAAACAGAACCCTGCATAGAACCCCAGACAAGAAATAGTACCAATAGTATCAAATAGTATCAAGAATCAACAACTCAGATTGTACCAAATTTATAAGTTTCTGCCAGCAAAAGAAACAACCAACAGCATGAAAAGACAACTTACCAAATGGGGAGAAAAAAATTGCCAGCTATTCCTCAGAGGATCAGTATCCAGAGTAAGTATAGAACTAACAGTGATTAGGCTTTCCAAAATAAAAGATTCAATCAAAAAATGGGCGAGTGAGGGCAGGCCAAATGGCTCAGTGCATTAAAGCACAGGGGCCAGGAATTCGATCCCTGGCCTGCTGTGCTGGCCCAGCCCCCAGGGCACACTGAAAGGCAATTGAGACTGGTGAGTCCTGTAATCCCAGGGCTTGGGAGGCTGAAAACCGGAGAGTCACTACAAGTCCAATTTATGTAGGGAGGCCCTGAACACCTTGCACACTCTATAAATCCTGTCCTAAATTCATAAAAAAAAAAAGACTGTCATGCATATGTACCAACTTGTCCTAAAGAATATAATCACTATATATTGTATAAGTGCTAATAAAATTAAAATTGAAAATAATAAATAAGTAGAAGGGGAAACCATCCTAGAGTATCTATCCTAGAGTATCTATATAAGTGAGCCATTGGTTTAAGCTAATAGAAATAGTCATTGCTAACATTTGTAGAATATTATTATATGCTCCAGGTCTTTCATGTGTAACAAATAATTAATCCTCCTAAGATCATAAAATTACTATGAAAATCTGCACTGTATGTCTATACCCTAATGAACGTAAAAGGAAACTGAGCAACAGAGAGGTTGAGTGACTTGCCCAAATTCTCATAGCTAAAAAGTAGAAAAGGAGGCTACGAAATCAGGTATCTGGCTCCAGTTCACCACTGCTGCAAATTACGCCTCTCATTTCCTTCAATGTAAGGTGCTTACTGGGGAGTCACCTGACCTGTGATAAATGGAAAGCTAATTCAGTCGTTACAGCAGCAGCACTTGTGTGCATTTTATTACAACACCTGCTGCTACTGCGGCCCAGAGGAAGGTGACCAGAGTGAGAGCTCCATTCCCCCAGCACCAGCAGTGGTCACCAGGAGTTGTCCTAGCCTGTGCTCCATCCTGATTCACACTGTGCTCAAGCTCCCGTCTCATTTCCACATTATGTATTTAGCACAGGGCCTACAGGGTCTCACTACACAGATTGGACTCAGGCTTGTAGTTAATCCTCCTGTTTTCAGCCTCCCAAGCACTGGGATTACAGGCTCAGGCCACCACACCCAGTCTCAATCAATGCCTCAGCAGGGCAGGGTTAAAAGCTTCTAATTTTATGGGGCTGGGGAGATAGCTCCGAGGCACAAGTGCCTGCTGGGCAAGTGCAAGGTCGTGAGTTCGAACCCTGGTCCCACAAAAAAAATAAATAAATAAATAAAAAATAAAAGCTTCTAATTTTAGAGAATTCACAGACCCCTCACAATGCATACATCCTCAGAAATGCCAGGGGTGTGGGAGGCCTGTGATGGGCACCATAAGCTCACACTGAGGGATGCCATGAAAACCCAGCATTGTAAACTCATCCCGTGTCTGACAGTGAAATGACTGAGGCCATTGTCCCAAATGCTATATTTAGAAAAAGTTCCTCTCTGATCTTAGAATCAAGAATTGATGTATTTTCCTTAAGAAGATTTAGTTTTGTGCTTTCATATGCTGGACATGTGATGTTTTGGGTTTTTTTGTTTTTTTGTTTTTTTTTTTTAATGTATTTGGTACAGGGTCTCACTACACAGCTTGGACTCACAATGATCCTCCTGCCTTCAGCCTCCCAGCACTAAGAGTACAGGCATCCACCACTATGCCTGGTCTTGGGGGAAGCCCAGGGGTGCGGCCAGCTTGGCTTATGGTGTCAGGAATGGAACCTGGGTCCCTGTACTTGCCTATGCAGGTGCTTAGTCCACTGAGCTATCTCACCAGCCCACAGGTGCCTTGTTTCTGGTTTTTGTTTTTCATTATTGTTTTTGTTTGGTTGGTTTGTTTAATGTATTTTTTGGCTGAACTATATTTTTTAGGGAGGTTTATTTTTTGGTTTCAGTGCCACGGATCGAATCCATGGTGTCCAGCTTGCTAGGCAAGCATCCCACTGCTGACCCAAATCCCCAGCCCCTCCTGCACAGCTCTTACCACAACTGTAGTTATAGATCTGTTTGATAGACTTCAGGATGAATGTCCATGTCTTATGTTCCTCTTTAAGTGCAAAGAGGGCTGAGACTATGTCTATCTGTGTCACCCCTTTGTTCCTAGCACCTCTCCACAGAATCCTACATGCAATAAATTCTCACTGAATGTTTGCTGAAGTGAACAAGTGAGTGAATGAGTCAAGGAAATGAGTAATACACAGCAGCCATGGACTGATCGATTACCTCTCTGCACACCTGCTAGAAGGTTTAGAGCTGGATTTGTTTCCTTCTCTACCAAGGTTTCTACCCTGAGGTTCCTTTTTGCTTCTTTTCCTCCTATTTTAATGTTATATTTTATGATTCCTGGCAAATATTTCTAAATCCCCTGTGGAACAAGGTAGGAGAGAGATAAATATATTTTCCAAAGTCTTTTTTATATATATTTAAAATCTTAACACTAAACCCTTTATCAACAAACACATTTGATCAACTATAAACCTTAATAGCTGAAGTGTGCTAACTCCAGCACTATACTAATATTTAAAGCAAATTCCAACCCAAGCCCAAGAAGCCACCAATTATACTATCATTTCAGGCACCACTGTGTATTGTGTAGGGGACAAACACATTTCTAGTAGGGGGTGATGCAATTTGAACAAAGAAGGAGCATAGGGTATGACAGGATACATTTGTCACCCCAGCCACTTGGAAGGCTGAGGCAGGAGGATGGCAAGTTCAAGGCCAGTCAGGGTAACTGAGCACAGCAGCCTGTCTCAAAATAAAATTTAAAAGGGTGTGAGAGTGTAGATTGGTGGAGAGCACTTACCTAGCATGCATGCGGCCCTGGGTTTAGTCCCCCGTCTCACACTTCAAATAAAAACAAATGAACATAGGGAATTCTACAAAATTGTTGTAGGTGCAGGATCAAGGATGATTAACTTTATTTGGTTTTCAGAATGTGTTAACCTCATATTCACAATGAAAATTTTCTCTTACTTGAGCCCTACATGGGAGAAAAGGATAAGGGGACTGGGCAAGATCCTGGTTTGTAGGCACTGAGAAAAGTCACATGACTTTACAGGATGAAGATAAAATGTTAGCAAGCAAAACGATCAAGAGCTGGGTGTGGTTGGGGCCACGGAGATAGCTCCATGGCACAAGTGCCTGCCTGGCAAGTGCAAGGTCATGAGTTTGAACCCCAGTCCCACAAAAAAAAAAAAAAAAAAAAAAAAAAAAAAAAAAAAAAAAAAAAAAGACAGGCATGGTAGCGCACACCTGTTATTCCAGCACTTGGGAGGCTGAGGCAGGAGGATCAATGCAAGTTCGAGACCAGTCTGGGCTACAAAAGTAAACTCAAGGCCAGCCTAAACTTCATGGCTACCCTGTCTCAAAAAAAAAAAAAAAAAAAAAAAGTAAAACTATCAAATGGTCTAACTCCCTTTTAAAATCTAATGTGTGTTATTCATATGCTAGCAGGTGGTGTTACCCACATATGACATTGCACAGCTAGCCTCTGTGCCTCTGTGGTCATGCTCATCTAAAGCACTTGTGCTTCAAATATTCACCACCACCCCCCCAAAACAGAAACATAACTTTCAAATCCCACTAATGCAGAAACCCTTTACCATGAGAGCTGAATATCTCAGGAATCCCAACTGGCCCACAAACTCAGGTGAACAGAACTGAGCTGGCGTCTGTCCAAAGAGTAGGGTGCCACCCAACCCCTCCTTAGGCCTTAGCCAGAAAGATCCCCACTGGAAACTCAGATTTGATTTGTATTATTTATAAGGCTCATTTGAGTCAATTGAATCTTAGATGACAAAATGCCAGAGGAGGGAAGGGTGGGCATAAGGAAACCAATGGATAATAATTGTGTGTCATAGATAAATGATCATTTTTTAAAGAATTGGACAGGGTGTAGGCTGGAACTTGCTTTTTAAAAATTCATGTATTTATATTTGGCAAGGAATAGAGATTATGGATAAGAAAAAGAAGAGTCAAGACAATAGGCCAGACCAGAGCCCCTGATCAGCATCCTAAAGCAGTGTGCCCCTCCCTCTCTTTCTTCCCCACCACCAGGTAGGCTTTGATCGAAGATTTCTATACTAGCAAACACTGACTCCCGCCCCCTGGACTCCAGGCGGGGCTTCCTTTCAAGCAACCCAGAAGTGAGGGGAGGGAAAAATGGAAGCTAAAGATGAACACATCGGCAATACCTCCTCTGGGAGAGTGGGCTTTTTTCCCTCCGAAGTGATCGGCTTGCATACAAATCCAGAACCACAGAGCCCGCCCCTTCATTTGTCAGCTACAGACCCTCCTCACCTGCTCCGCCGCACCAGTTGGGGAACAGTAAGCCCTGGGGGCTCCCCAGGAGGGCGGTGGCCAGGAGCAGGAATAGAAGGGAGGGGAGGAAAGGGGAAGGAAGGGAGGGGAGGGGAAGGACGGGCAGCTCGACCAGGCGAGGGAGACCCAGACCCAAGAAAGCCCCACGGGTCAGGCCGGTCGTTACTCGCCACTGGCCACCACCCGCCTACCCAGACTCGCACTTCCAGCCCGGATTTCCAAATGTTACATCATAGCCAGAAACCTTTAGGCGTCCAGTATACAACCATGGTCTGGGCTGCATCGCGGATAGACAGCGCAGCCAGCCCAGGAGCTCTGGACAGCAGCTCGCCTCGCTGGACCAGCCAGCTGCCTCGCGCTCGGCAGCAGGATGCTTGGGGTCTCGATGCCACCAAAAGCCTCACGATGCGGGCGAGCCAGGCCCTTTCAGAGAAGGCCTTGCTTACCTCCTGCCCTGCATCCCGTCCATCTCCGGCGTGCCACTGCGGGTCGGACTGGGGTTTCTGTGGGGTGTGGGGATGTGCTTCATCAATGCACCCGGCAACTCTAGCTACTCTGCAGAGCCGCGCTTCCCACCCATTCTGCAGCCGCACTGGGCAGAGCGACCCGGAATCCCACGGCGGGCGGCTGGGTGCGGACTGCGGAGCAAGCGCGGAGGCGGCCGCTTCTTGACAAAGGCTCCTGTTCCCGCGCGCCCCTCACAGCCCTACGGTCAGAATTAAATCCATTTCCCGCAGGAGGCTAAGAGGAAATGAGGGCTCCTCGCCGTCGCGCGCTGACAAAAGGCCGCCTCGCGTGCCACAGCGCCCCCTCCAGCGGGCCGCGGCCGGCGCCAGAGCTCCCAGTGCTGCAGTGTCCCCGCCCGCGCCCGCAGTGTCGCTGCCGCTGCTGCAGCCCCGCGCCGGCTGCCGCGTCCACCGCGTTCGGCGTAGCTCCCTGCCCCACCAGCCCAGCACCAAGTGGGCAGTCTGTTACTTGCAAAAAAAAAAAGGAAAGCGCTGCTTCCTTAGGGGCTGTCTGCTCCCGGGTTAAAAAAAAAATTAAGTTTAAAAAAAAAAAAAAAAAAAAGGCTTACACTGGAAATATATTGTTGGTCAGGAAAAGACACCATGCCTTTGGGCACTAAGTCTGCTAGCGATGCTCATAGCAATTATTGACTAAATTCTAAACCAGAATGTTCCTTATTCTGACTCCGTTTTCAACTAGGACACATTTTTGTTATGGCCCAGCCCTCCCAACATTCACTACCTCCTCTCTCCCCAGCTTCAGAGCCTGAGGGGGCAGGGGTGGATTGTGGAACCCCATGGGGTTCCAGGAAATTGGCCGCAGTCTCAGACCTGCCATTAATCGCCCTGTGACCTTGATGAGGCCTCTTAACTCTCAGGCGGCACTAACTGGACCATGGATAGCCCTTAACAGTAAGCATCAAGGGGCAGCCTGGGACTCTGCACTTCCATAACCTCCAAGAGGCTCCCAGAGCTCCCCTAAATCACCATTCATTCCAAAACAGAAATCACGCCAGCCATTGACCCCAAGCCAGACCCCAGCACTTCTGTTCCTTCTGGTTTCCTCTCACAGCCCCACGAGAGTCCCGGAGCTCACTCAGATACATTGCTATGGAAGCAGAATCTCTGCAGGTGGACCCCAGCATTCATGTTTTGTTTTTGCAGCACCAGGGATTGAACTCAAAACCTTGCACTCGCCAGGCAAGCACTTATTCCACGGAGCTATCTCCCTGACCCCTGGACATTAATGTTTTTAACAAACACTCCTAGTGATTTCTTTGCACATTAGCATTTAAGTATCTCCACTGTGCAAGCTACTACTGTGGTAGAAAAGAGCACCATCGCAGCAACCCCAGAATAGGCTGCAAGCTTCATAGGCCAGGGTCAGTTTCTTCTTCACTCCCACCCTGCCAACCCCCACAGCCCTGAACCCTGCACGCTCTCTGTCCTTTTCCCTCACTCCTAACCTTCCTCAAAGGCCTCTCACCATTCTCCTGCAGAAACCTGCCAGAACCACAGCAGGTTTGGACACAACAGGCAACCCTTTCCTTTCCCCAGCCTGCATACCCAAGATCTGCAAGCCAAGGAAGCTCTGGAGTGACATGTTTGCAGAGGCTGTGACACTACTGGTATCCAAGCAGAAAGAAACCTAGGCACCTAGTTACTCATTCTCCAAAGCACAGAAACCACAGGGAAGGTGAGCTGTATTCCTAAGTGGAACCCCAAAATGAACGGAGAATTTTGTCTACTATAGAAATACCAGGTTTGGGGGCCTGGCAGGATGGCTCAGTGGTCTAAAGCATCTGCTTAGGAAAGCTTGGGCAGCTGCAGGGACAGCGGTTTGATCCCCGGCACCACATGCTGCGCCAGCCCTGAGGGCAGGCTGAGCTGGCCATAAAAATAAATAAACAAACAAAAGTTCTGAAACAAGAAAAATAAAATAAAATAAAAAATTCTAAAAAAAAAAAAGGAATACCAGGTTTGAGGCCGGCAAGATGGCTCAGCAGTCTAAAGCACTTGCTTAGGCAACTGCAGAAACTGCGGTTTGATCTCCGGCACCACATGCTGCACTAGCCTCACCCCCATGGCAGGCTGAGCCAGCCATAATAAAATTTAAAAAAATAATTTTTAAAAAAATATCAGGTTTCCTAAATCCTCTCAAACATCCCTATCACTCAAATTTCTCCCCTTAGTGCGTTAGCTTTCTCAAACAACAGCAAACTCTCATGGACTCCTGGTGTGTTCTGAAACCTTTATGTGAATTCTTACTCAATTAATCCTCACAAGAATACGATGAAAGTGATCGCAGTAGTATCCTCATTTTATAGATGAAGAAATTGGGACACAGAGAGGTTATGAAACTTCGTGGGGTTGCATAGCTAATAGTTAGCCAAGCCAGTACTCAAATCCAAGGACTCCAGCCTAGAGCTCAGAGGCCCTACCATGTATCATGGTTTCTCAAAAGAGACAAAGGAAAAAAAAATATGTAAAAGCAGAATTATTACAAGACACTGACAAGGCAGATAGGCTTTCTTCTCCCCCCAACCCCACCTAAAAAAAAAAATCCCGCCCTGTTCTTCTGGCCATCACAGGATTTAAAAAGAAAATATATTCCACATCCCCCAGATGACATTGGAGTATCAGGGCTAAGAATCACAGCTCCATGCATTGTTCTGATGACAGACAGGAAATGTCTCCTTCAGTTCCTTATGAATAGTCTATGTAAAATTTTCATTGAATTTCTAGAAAGTCTCACTCAATTCCAAATTCACAAAAGTCTTGCAGCCTTCCCCAAGCCCACAAGCCTTCCAAGTTCCCACTGGAGCAGGTGCTGAATATCTAGCCCTCAATTCAGGACAGAAAAGCACAAGAGAACCCAGGCCTGACCTGAACATAGTTAGCTAACCCATGGCCAAGTTAAACATAAAATTAGATTTTCAATTTGCCATAAAATTATTTTGTTTCTAGGTGCAGTGGGTACACAGTTCTTTTGAGGCAGCCCCTAAGCTGGGCCCATGGATCCCCATCTCCTGGGTTTCACACCCTGTACAACTCACTTCCCTCAGGGGCAACCCAGGACTTGGCTCTACCCTATGGAATACAGCCAAGGTGATGAGATGTCGTTTCTGCAGCTATATTATGTAAGACATTTCCTAGCACTAGCAGATGCTTAGTTGCCTTCTTCCCTGCATGCTTCATTAACTAGCCATATTGGAGAGACCCACATGGCAAGGAAGTAAGGGTAGCATCCAATCAATATCCCAGAAGAAACGAATACTGCTAGCAGCTGCCTGAGCTGAGCTTAGAGGTAGCACAGATCCTAGCCCTGCACACTTCAAGAAACCTTGGGGCTAGGGAAGATAGCTCTGTGGCACAACTGCCTGCCTGGCAAGTGCAAGGTTGTGAGTTCAAACCCCAGTTCTACAGGGGAAAAAAGAAGAAAGAAAGAAAGAAAGAAAGAAAGAAAGAAAGAAAGAAAGAAAGAAAGAAACAAACCTTGACACAGAGGACCAGTTAAATCAATGTAGATTTATCTCCTGCCGGGTCTGGGGAAATAGCTCAGTAGAATAAGCACTTGCCTGGCAAGTGCAAGGGCCTGAGTTCAATCCCTGGTCTCGCAAAAAAAAAAAAAGGAGAAACTATGCTTCATTGCTGGGAGATAGCTCTGTGGCACAAGTGCCTGCCTGGCAAGTACAAGGCCATGAGTTCGAACCCCCGGTCCCGCAAAAAAAAAAAAAAAAAAAGGATTTATCTCCTGCCAAGATACTGTGTTAACAAGCCTGTTGTCTAAGTTTGTAAGCTTGGAGTAATCTGATATGCAATAGATAATACAGAACCTTAGCATTCTCCAGGGTATACTATTGGTGGCCTTCCCTGAAGAATGCTGGGAATGCTAAGGGAGTTAACACCAATAGGGACCAGCCTTAAACCCATGACTGGGGAGTTAGTGGATCAGTCACTTGGTTTGCTCACCCTGCAAACTGAGAAGATGCCTCTGAGGTGGATTTTACATGCTCTCTGAGAGAGTCTCAGCAGAACTGAACCCCAGCTGCCCACAGCAGTAACCTCTCAGCCAGGCATCTTCTGTGTCTTTTCTTTTCCTATGTCATGCTCCTTTTCTATGACAGGTTCTTTGGGGATTTGCCTAACTACTCAGAGCATGAACTTCAGAGGAGATAATTTAAGACAGAAGGGGGCACTCCTTTCAAAGCAAGACCAAAGAAAAGCTAAGTCTTCATCATCTGAAGATACTATTTCCCCAACAAATTTAAGTTCAGCCATCCTGTGGCTGAAGACCAACCTGGAAGGAGACCCAAGTTGGGGGTCAGGGGGTCTCTTCCCAGGTATAAAGGGAAAGTAACAGTACTGCCCTGTTGTGGGGGTACTCTACCTTCTCTTAATATTTGCATGTTAAAGTCATGACCCTCAGGACCTTAGAATGTAACTGGAACTAGATCCCTTTAAGAGATAATGAAGATACTATTAGACCATATGTTAGCTTTGCTCCAATGTGACTGGTATACTTATAAGAGGACATATAGCCAGGCATGATGTCGCACACATAGAATCCCAGCACTCTAGGAGGCTGAGGCAGGAAGATCACAAGTTTGGGCCCACAAGATATAGGCATGTAATTGTCCAAACAAACCTTTCTTTTCAATGAACTAAGAGAATTAGTAGTGTAACTATCTATCTTCTATCTATCTATCTATCTATCTGTATCAGCAGTTCTCAACCTGTGGGTCACAACCCCAGCGGGGGTCGCCTAAAGCCATTGGAAAATGTTATTTTATTCCAAATCATAACTGTAGCAAAATTACAGTTTTGAAGTAGCCACCAAAATTATTTTTTGGTTTGGGGTCACAACATGAGTAACTGTATTGTGGGGTCACAGCATTAGAAAGATTGAGAACCACTGATCTATATGCTTTTCCCCTCCTTTTCACCATTCCATCCCAGTTGCTCTTTGGTTTTAAAGATTATTCCCATTTTACAATATCTATTGTACATTTTGGATCTTATTCTTTCAGCTTCTCTCACTAAGGAGACAATAAGATGTTTATTATGTGCACCTGGTTTATTTCACTTATGGTCTCAAGTTGCATCCATTAAAACATAAAGTCTGGGGCCAGGGAGATAGCCTAGTGGAGTAAGTGCTTGCCTGGCAAGTGCAAGGTCCTAAATTCAAACTCTGGTATCACTAATAATAATAATAGTAATAATAATATCTCCAGTTCACCCTCCTTAATGGTCAAGTAGCACTCTATTATATAAAAAGACATCTCTTTTATCTATTCCTCAGTTGATGGGCATTTGGGTTGTTTCCAAGATCTAGCTATTACAAATTGTGCTACTACAAACATGAGTACACATATATTTCTATGGTATGTTTTTAATTCTTCTGGGAAGATACCCAGAAAGGGAATTTTAGCTGGGCATTTAGAAAACTCTGAAAATCCTCACTGTCATGGGGGCAATGCCTGCAATTCCACATTCACCTACTTTAAACTGACATTCTGCTTAAACATTAATTTCCAGCATGGCAAATTGGCACAGGCCTGTACTCTTAGCTACTTGGGAGGCCAACACAAAAGGATTGCAAATTCAAACCCAGGGTGGGCAACTGAGCAAGATATCATTTCAAAATTAAAATTAAGTAAAGGCTATTAGGGGTTGGGGAGATAGCTCCATGGCACAAGTGCCTGCCTGGCAAGTGTAAGGTCGTGAGTTCAAACCCCGGTCCCACAAAAAAAAAAAAAAAAAAAAAAAAAGAAGTAAAAATGAAGCTTAGTGCTCTGTCTATTCCAATACCCAGTACAACAAAAGGAAGATCAAATCCCTGGGAAAGGTAATAGTCATTAATTCCTCAAAGTGCTTAAAAACAAATGGTAAAATAGTAGATATAGCTCCTGAAAAGAATGGAAATCTTTTAAGAAGTTAGGAACAAAGGTAGAAGATCCTAAAGCCTGCCTTTTCAAAGCATGAAATGGAAAGTATAAGTGAGTAAATTTGTGATGGCCAAGGACATTTAAAAGTTGTTAAATTTGCGTTATTAAAAATGTCTTCACACACACACCCCCAACAAAACCTCAGAGTCCAAAACTTTGAAAACTGTATTTATTTGTCCCTACAAGGTAATCCTGGGCCTTTTCACTTTTGTACTTGTAGGGGTCTGAAATAGAAAAGAAAGTTCATTGTAAATGACTGAAAAATCAGAAGACAGTTCACAAAAGAAATACAACAAATAAAGAAATATGAGAAATATGGAGGCTAGGAGTATCAGTCAGAGGAACAACACACGCTCAGCATGTGAGGCCCTGGCTTTGATTCCCCAGGGCAAAAAGAAAAAAAAAGTAAAAGATTTAATTTCATCGGTAATAAAATCTGTCAAATTTAAATATACCATATTTCATAGGTTTTAGTAGGTCTCATTATTGGTAAAAAACATAATTAGCTCTCATGCATTGCTGGGTATTATAAGTGGGCACTGGGTATCAAGACATCTAATGTACCCACCTGTGAGCCAGGAATCCTACTCCTGCAACTCTATCCTGGAAAAAAAAATACAATAAACAGAAAAGGGTACACACATCAGATTATTTGCCATATTTACAAGAAGAAAACGTTGAAGGAAACTTAAGTGTCCCACAACAGAAAACTGTCAAGTCACTAACAAGTTACCTAACTAATAAGTAGAATATGTGCTTGATAGAAAAATCAAGCACAGAGCCGACAGTGTGATTAATATACACTATCATGATTTCTAAAGGCTGGGTAGATAGTTCAGTAGAATAAGCGCTTGCCTGGCAAGCACAGCATC
>PVJA010020198.1:0-37275 GCA_004027025.1 Myocastor coypus | reverse complement strand
ATGGCTTGAGGGTATCAGCAAGCACAAGTCTCTGCCTCTTTTGAGCCGGGCGTGGTGGCGCACGCCTGTAATCCCAGCACTCGGGAGACTGAGGCAGGAGGATCAATGCAAGTTCAAGACCAGCCTGGGCTACAAAAGTGAGCTCAAGGCCAGCCTCAACTGCATAGCGAGACCCTGTCTCAAAAAGACAAAAAAAAAAAAAACAAAAAAAAAACCAAAAAACAAAAAAACATTCCTCCCCCAACGAATTATAATTGTGCTGTCATGTATCGCTCTGCTAAGATGAGCTGCCTCCCCCTCGCCACACATTCTTGTCAAATGACTGCGGCGTTAGGAAATAGGCTTAGGGGGAAATGACTGTTTCCCACAAAGGCTAAGTAAGTATGACACCCATGCTTCCTCAAAACTTTGATCTAAGAAAACCCCTGTGTCTCTGCAGGACCTGAGAACTCCTGTTTTTATTTCATTTAGCTTCTTTCTTTCTTTCTTTCTTTTCAGGACTAGGGATTGAATTCAGGACCTTGTGCTTTTCATTCAGCTTCAGACCTTTGAGGAGATGAAGTATGCATGAGTGTGGGTGAATGGCTATCCAAATACAAGTCCTTCTGTCAATGACAGAAGGCATCTTCTAGGGCCAGCCAAGTAGCTCAGCGGATTAAAATGCTTGTAAGCAGGCCCAGGGGACAGAAGTTCAATCCCCACGGCCTGCTGTGCCAGCCCCGCTCCTAGGGCACACTGAGAGGACAATTTAGACTGGACATGGTGGCACATGCCTATAATCCCAGCTCTTGGGAGGCTGTAAACAGGCAGTTCACTATGAGTCTGATCTAGTAATGAGATCCTGAACACCCTGTAGACCCTTCCCTAAAATACAAAAAAAAAAGGGGTGGGTATGGGAAAGAATTTTTTAAAAATTGGGATTTAGAAGAGTGATCTGCACACTTGTATTTGTGTGTAGCCCTATTCATAGTAGCTAAATTATGACATCAACCTAAGATTCCATCAAGGGATGAATAAAGAAGATCTGTTACATACACACAATGAAACATCACCTAATCTTGAAAAAAGAAGAAGGCCAGCGAGGTAGCTCAGTGGTCTAAAAGTGTGTGCATAGGCAAGCTTAGGCAAAGTGCAGGGACCATGGTTCAATTCTGGGCACCACATGCCGTGCCAGTTCCACCCCCAGGGTGGGCTAAGCCAGCCACAAAAATAAAATAAGAAAAAAAGAATAAATTCTGTCCTTTGTGACACCATGAATGGTATTATAGAGCATTACACTAACAGAAATAAGCCAGGCACAGAAAGGCAAATACCTAATATTCTATCTATGTACAGAATCTACAACATTTGAATTCACAGAAGCAGAGAGTAGCATGGTAATAAACAGAGGCCAGTGGAGGGGAAAATGGAGAGGTCATGATCAAAGAACACATAATGAAGTTATACAAAAGGAACAGAACTGATTTTTTTCTTCCTTTGAGGTCTATTGCATAACTCAGTGAAAATAGCTAATAATTGAGGGTTATGCATTTCAATATTGATAGGAAAATAAATCTCATATGTTCTCATCACAAAAATGTGAAGCATTTGAAGCAAAGTGTAAGTTAATTACTTTGATTTAATCACTTCACATTGTATGAAAAAGCATAATGTCACTTTGTACCCCACAATTTATACAACTCTAACTTGCCAGTGCATAACTTTTCCCCAAGATGGGGTACGTGCTCAGGCTGGTTTTGATCTCCTTGGCTCAAGCCATCCTCCATCCTCTGCCTCTCCAGTATTTGGGATAACTGAGGTGTAACATGCCCAGCTTTGTCAATAAATAATTTTTAAAAAGATGTCTGTGAGTTGGGCTTAAGAATGATCAAGTGGGAAACTTCGAACATATACAAGAACCTGAACTTCTGAGGAGGTGCAAACAGAAAGGCTGGAGTGGGGATGAGAATGGATCCTGCTGGAGATTGAAGCTACCTTAAGGACCTGGGATGATCTCCTGTAAGAGACCAAGAGAGCCTCAAAGAGCTTATTTGTCCTCGGAGAGAGCTATCGTGGGGAAGACACCAGCATCTGCTGGGATCCCATAGGCTGGCTTCTCTCAGACCTCAGCAGGTGGCCAGAAGCACTCATTTGGCTCACTTGCTAATCTTCAGTGAATAGTAACCTCTGCTGTTATTAACGAAAAGAAAAGAAGAAAAGTGGAGTTTGGACTAGATGATCTTCAATATCAGTTCTCCCCACCTCCCAACCCGACTTGCTTCCTTTTATAATTTCACCAGCTTCCTTAAATTCTCTCTTCCCTATTTCCTCTCCCCTTCTAGGAACATCTAGCAGGATGGCAACATTTTCTCAACTGTCTCTCCACTAGGCTGTGAACTCTGAATTGCAGAACTACTTGTGTATCTGCACATGCCTCCTGTGAAAACTGCTGATCCTGAGATGAAGCCACTCTCAGGCAAAATTCAGAAAATTTCCTACAAGAAAGCGCAAACCCACAGGCTGGGGTGTGGGGGAAGCTCATACTTTGTGATGACTGGTCTCAAGGTCTGTCTAAAATAACACCCATCAGAGTCTTTCACACATTCCATGTTTGCATGCTTCACTTGTATTTCTAGCAAAGTTTATTTTTACTATCTTTAACTGCAACAATTTAGACAGGATGCTCCCAGCAACAGCACTTCCACCAATGAGCTTATGCCAGCTCCTGCCTTCATTCGCCAATGGCTTTTGTATCCAGGTGGTTAACGTGAATTTCCCCCTTTTTACTACCAAAAGCCTTGCTTAACCTTCCTCTGTGGGTGCATCTGCAGGTTGCCATAGTGTGCATCTCAAATTACAAGCCTTTTGCTCGTTACTGAATAAATTCTTTATATTTGGGAGATACTTTTTCTCTGTTATTTATTTTCTAGGCTTGGCTTTTTTTTTTTTTTTTTTTTTTTTTTTTTTTTTTTTTTTTTTTTTTTTTTTTTTTTTTTTTTTTTTTTTTTTTTTTTTTAAATGGGGGATAGAACTCAGGACCTTGAATTTGCCAGACATTTATGCCACTGAACTATGGCCCCCGACCCTCTTTTTGGCTTTGATATGACTGAATGATTGTAAGAATGATCACAACCCGAGCACACTAGAATGCTTTGGTTACTAAATGCTTGCATGATTGCATTTGAGCGTCTCCACAGCCGAGGCACTACCAGAATATGGCGATCATCTGCCAGTTCACAGGGGAGAAGGGCTTCAAAGGGGCAATCAAGCTGCAAAGCTCAGCTCTGGAGCTTACTGTATACAGTGCCTAACATATAATAAGCATGCAATGCCTGCGAATACATCAGCTTTTCTGTCAGACCTGCACCCTGTCCTCTCCTTACACCCCCGCGGATCCCACGTGCCTCACGTAAATAAGCGAGCGCGCAGGCGCCCCGGGTCGGTGTCAATTGGCCGCCCGGCCACGGTCAGTGCCTAGCACACCCGCCTAGGCTCCTCAGCCTCAGTCGGTTGGTCTCCGTGTTTGTGGGTCCGTGCGTTTGGCCGCCGGCTCCGCGCCATGGCCCCCTGGTTGCAGCTCTTGTGGCTGCTGGGACTGCTCCCGAGCGTGGCCCCCGCCCCTGCATTCCGGGAGTCTCGGGCCGCCGGCGCAGTGGGCTGGGAACCGCCGAACCCGGAGCTGTTGGGGCCCGCTCGCTTCGCGCTGGACGCGTATAACCGCGGCCGGGCTGCGGGGACGCAGGCTGTGCTGGGGAGAGTGCGCGGGCGAGTCCGCCGGGTGAGGATGCACGGGCCCCGGGCGCCCGGCGTGGGCCCCAGGATGGGGGAAACTAGCATAGACTTGGGGCGGGGGCCTAGATAATCGAGAGAACAGCTGGGAACGGGCAGAGAGAGCACGGGTGGAGCACGGGCACAAGGAGGGAGAGGGTGGGCTGTGCCCGCCTCACTTGCTCCTCCGTTCAGGCGGGCCAGGGCTCGCTGTATTCCCTGGATGCCACCCTAGAGGAGCTGTCCTGCAAAGACCCCATGGTGTGCCAGTTGCCTGTGTCCAAGAAAACCTTGGTGAGTGATTTCTACCCCTGTCCTTCCTGCCCCACGCCCAAACAGCAGTTGAGATATTAGGTTAAGAGGTAAGGATTTGAAACAGCAGTAACTTAACCCTGAGTTACTTCTCTGGCATCTAGGTCCAGACACCAAGCAGCGATGGGGTGCTTGCTGGCTATGCCTTTCTCTCCACTGTGGGGCTATTGCTTTAGGGACGTACAGCCTCTTAGGAGCTTTAAGCTGCTTTTGCCTAGACCTTATTCCCATCATAGTCCCCATACTGGCTTATCCTCTTTCTCCAGCTCTGCAGCTTTGAAGTCCTGGTGGAGCTTGGAGAACACATGCTGCTGAGGCAGGACTGCAGCTCTGTGGATACCAAGGTTACAGGTGCTGGGATACCCCAAGGAGGCTGGGATAGCCTAGGTCACTGGTAGCGAAATTCTAGAGCTGCCAGTGCTAGTCAGCAGCCCACTGTGGCATATGTGCCATACGTTCACCACCACTAGCCTAGATCATACTTCACTCTGGATTCAGCTTTGATTTTCTTTGTTCCAACCCTATCCAGACCTCAGAAATGAGACTTTCAGCTCAGTCCTTCCTCTGTCAAGCAGAGATCCCTTTCCCAAGGTGAGGAATCTGTATCTAGGGAGCCTTACTCTCCATCTCTTCCCTTCACCCTGGAGGAGGGCTCCTAGGTCAGGCTGAGCTGCTTATAAAGATCCTCCCGCCTTTCCAGGAGTTTTCTGTGAAGATAGCTTCAGCCTTCAAGAACTTTGTCATCACCTATAACCGAACTTATGAGTCGAAGGAAGGTGAGGACTCATCCCTGGCTGTACCTGTCCTCATCAGATTAGAGTCTTACCCCAACTAGGATGGGAGGGCAAGGACATAAATACAGTAGATCCTTTCAAGGACCCTTATTCCCCAAATTCTTTTACAGCCCTCCAGGACTGGGTAGCCATCCCAGGTATCTGCTCCAGTTATCTTCCTGATTCGGAACAGTAGCTTGCCATTCTTCTTGGGAGGGTAGGATGGGACAGAGGCTAGACTTTTCTCTATGGAAGGCCCCTGCACCATGGCTTTTCCTGTGACCTCTCCTGGTGATGCCCCGTAGGGCCTACTTCAGCTACTGTTTTCGCCTGGGAAGTCATTGCTCCAATTTGGCCTGCAGACTTGATTGCAGCTCTTGCTCTCTCTAGCAGTTCTGCTCCTGAAGTCCCACCTTTCCCAGGGTTCTATTCTTAAAGAGAGTTTCAGGGAAAGCTAGAATCCACCTCATCCCCTGGGAAACCTCTGCCTCTTAGCCCCCCTCACCACCACCCTTATGATCTGTGTGAGGTCTGAGCTGTTCCTCTCCTGCTCTTTGGTCCTCAGAAGCCCAGTGGCGCCTGTCTGTCTTCACCAGAAACATGGTGCTGGCACAGAAGATCCAGGCCCTTGACCGTGGCACAGCTCAGTATGGGGTCACCAAGTTCAGTGACCTTACAGGTAGGTGTGGAGCCTGGGAAAAGAAGGTTTGCTCTCAAGGCTTCTGGTCAGGGTTGACCCGTAGCACTCCAATGTCGATACTCTGCCCTTAGAGGAAGAGTTCCGTACCATCTACCTGAACCCCCTCCTACGAGAGCAGTCTGGCAAGAAGATGCGCCTAGCCAAGGCTGTTGGTGACCCTGCTCCACCTGAATGGGACTGGAGGAGGAAAGGGGCTGTCACCAAAGTCAAGAACCAGGTTGGAGTCCTGGAAGTGAGGGTGGCCATGCACACTACACTAGCTGGAGGAAGGGTCCTGCCCAGATGCTATACATTTCTTGCAGGGGATGTGTGGATCCTGCTGGGCCTTCTCTGTCACAGGCAATGTGGAGGGCCAGTGGTTCCTGAACCGGGGCACCCTGCTTTCTCTCTCAGAGCAAGGTAAGTATCCTGTTCCACTCTCCCTGTCTCCAGTCCAGCCCTTCCAGAGGGCTCTTCAGAACCTGCCTTTTCTCTCCTAGAGCTCTTGGACTGTGATAAGGTGGACAAGGCCTGCATGGGTGGCTTGCCCTCCAGTGCCTACTCAGCCATCAAGAATTTGGGTAGGCATTAATGGGGTCAGGAGAAAGAGCACGTGCCTCTTGTCTCTCTGTAAGATGCCAGCTTATACAAGGGGAGAAATCAGAGTACAGAAGTAGATTTAAGTCTTAGTGCTGACCTTCTGGGTATCATGGTACACACCTGCTATCCCAGTTATCGGAGAGGCTGAAGTAGTATTGCCGTGAGTTCAAGGCCAGCCTGAACTGCATAGTGAAACCCTGTCTCAAGAAGACAACAACAAGCGTTGGAGAGATAGCTCAATAGAAAAAGTGCTTGCCTCACAAGTACAAAGGCCTGAGTTCAGTCCCCAGTTTAAAAATAAAATGAAAAAATAAAAAAGACAACAACAAAAGTAAATTCTGTGTCAATAAAAGGGACTCAAGCTGGGCGGGGTGGCTCACACCTGTAATCCCGGCACTCGGGAGGCTGAGGCAGGAGGATTGGTGCGAGTTCGAGACCAGCCTGGGCTACAAAAGTGAGCTGAAGGTCAGCCTCAACTGCATAGCAAGACCCTGTCTCAAAAAGACAAAATAAATAAATAAATAAATAAATAATTAAAAAAAAAAAAAAAAAAGGGGGCTCGGCCAGCATTAGCAACACAGCACACCCTGAGAGGAGGTATGGCTCTAAATTGGTAGTTCAGTTTACTCATAGACTGTGGTGGCAGGATAAAGGACTGGACTAGGAAAGGACTGTCATCAAGACAAGCATATTAAGGCCCATAATCCAGGAAGGGTGGAATGAACCCTCATCGTGGCAAAAGATAGGAGTTGAGTCCTGTCCCTGCCACTGCTTCTGCAGGTCACTGGCTGCTCCTTCCCCAACCTCTCTCTCTCTTCACTGTGTCTTCTCTAGAATCTTGAGGCTCCTCAGAGGGGAGAGCCTGTGGTCTGGGGTGGATGAGGCATGTGAGACCTTATATATCAGGGAAGAAAGTAAGTGAAGAATAAACAGGAGTCCACTCCCTGTGCACCCTCAACCCCTTCCATTGTTTCCAGGAGGCCTGGAGACAGAGGATGACTACAGCTACCAGGGCCACAAGGAGGCCTGCAGCTTCTCAACAAAGAAGGCCAAGGTCTACATCAATGACTCAGTAGAGCTGAGCAAGAATGAACAGAGTGAGTGAGGGGCAGGAAGTGGCCAGGTGGGGTGAAGCTGGCCCAGGTACCCACTGATGTGTCCTTTCCCCTTCAGAGTTGGCAGCATGGCTGGCTGCAAAGGGCCCCATCTCCATCGCCATCAATGCTTTTGGCATGCAGGTAAAATCCTGCCCCCACCCCAACTCTTGCCCATCTTTCCCTAGATATCCCTTGGAGCTGCTTCTCTACTCTTTATTCTCTCCCTAGTTCTACCGCCATGGAATCGCCCACCCACTCCGACCCCTCTGCAGCCCTTGGTTCATCGACCATGCCATGCTGATTGTGGGCTATGGCAACCGTGAGTTCTGCTGATAGTCTGTCCATCTACCCTAGCCATAGGGAGGGGTCAGACAACAGCATCTCAGGACCTCTGAGAGGGAGATCAAGTGAAATCCTAGGAACTCTCAGCCTTTGTGAATCACATAGCTCCTCTGTGGCTAGGAAAGCAGGGGATAAGGGAGGTAGAACAGTTATGCTACTGGTTGTGGCAGGTACCCTACTGGCACCCCAGAGCTGTTCCAAGCTTCTGTGAAGGTAGGAGGCAGCACTCTCCTGCTTTCTACTCTTTCCCACTACTTGTCACATAGTAGGTCTACTGAAAGTATGCAAAAGATACAAAGCACTGGAGGCTCTAACTGGAGAATTGGGGGCCTCTGACCTCTTGCCCCTTATGCTACTCCCCAGGCTCTAATGTTCCTTTCTGGGCCATCAAGAACAGCTGGGGCACTGACTGGGGTGAGGAGGTAAGTCTTGCCCACCTGGCCTCCTGCTCCTCTGCCCTCACCCTACCTCAGCTTCTCACTAATTCCCCCTCCCTCAGGGTTACTACTACCTGCATCGTGGATCCAGGTCCTGTGGTGTGAATGTCATGGCCAGCTCAGCGGTAATAGACTGAGGAGCCAGTGGTGCAGAACCTGGTGCTGACCAGAGCAGCTCCTTCCCAGCCTGATCTATGTCCAGGTCTTCCCCAGGAGGCACTACTGACTGACTGAGGGGTGGGTGCTGAGCACCTAGGATGAATGGGGGGCCCTGGACCCTATTTTTGTCTAACCTGCTGCAAGCCCTGAAGCTGTACCTTTGTTGAATTGTGGTGTGGCAGCTAGGACCCTGGGGTGAAGAATGTTTTTGGAGCAGCCAAAGCTAAGGCAGGTAAGGAGCTGGATAAGGAGCAAGATGAAAATATTCCCAATGTAAAACCCAGCTCTATCCACAGCAGGCTCTGGCTTCCTGCCCTGATGTTATACTGATGCTGTAACTATTCTGGTCCCCTACAATGGATGTGCTGTCCTCTTCCACATCCAGGAAGCCTATAGCTATCCCCCCTTCTCTAACAGCAATAAAGAGGTGTTCAAATTCCCAGTATATACAATGTGAATGCCCAGTGCCTGAGAACAGGGAGGGGTAGTGGGGACCCCTGGTGACTTAAGGTGAGATAGCTTATCCTGCCCAGGGGTGTGAGGGCCCAGCTTTTACTCTAGGAACCATCATGAGATAGGAGGAGGGCCAAGGATGGATCTTTATTCAGGAACACTTGGCTGGCCAATCCCTGAGGCCCTTGCTCCGGTGGATGGATAGATCAGCTACAGGGATCACCCTGTCTCATCTTCTATCAAGAATCACACAGGTAGAGGTCAGAGGTCACTTTCCCCATAGAGGGCACTGGAGAAGGCCACGTAGTCCAGGGCTCCAGCTGGAGCCCCAGATCCCTTGTATGGTGCCATCCGGCGGATGCAGTATTCAGCCTGTTCAGCTGGGAGCTCCCGCCTCAGCTCCTCGGGGGTGATGTAGTTCTGGGGGAAAGGAGGTGTTGAAGCTCATTGTCCCATGCTCTACAGAGGCCATCAGTGCCCCCACCTGCACTGCCTAGGGCTTACCTTGTCTCCGGCCAGGATCTTGAAGGATGCCATGACTTGCTCAGCTGTGTCTGTCTCAGCTGTCTCTCGGGTCATGAAGTCAATGAAGGCCTGGAAGGTCACCACCCCAGTCGCATTGGGGTCTACCATGGTCATAATGCGAGCAAACTCCACTTCTCCCTGTATAAATAAAGGGCTAGGAGCTGTGCCCAGGGGTGCTAAAACCAGGAGGGCTCCCAGAGTCCCCTGTTGGGGACTGTCCAGCCTTGGGTTCATAAATCAGGGACAAGATGTGCGCTTTGTCCAAAGACTCAGTCAGCCTGGCTTTAGGAATTCCTCTTTCTTTCTTTCTTTCTTTCTTTCTTTCTTTCTTTCTTTCTTTCTTTCTTTCTAATGTGAAGAATTCTTTTTTTTTTTTAATTTTTGGTCTTTTTGAGACAGGGTCTCACTATGCAGTTCAGGCTGACCTCGAACTCAATTTTGTAGCCCAGGTTGGCCTCGAACTCGCACTGATCCTCCTGCCTCAGCCTCCCAAGTGCGGGGATTACAGGTGTGCACCACCATGCCCAGCCTAGGAATGCCTTTTTCTAGACCCAAACTTGCTTTGCAACCCTGCCTTTGGCTTATTGGTCCTGATTTTTTCCAGAGGCCATATCCTCTATAGCGCTGTTTCTCTAATGTAAAAACACTGCAGGCTCAGATGTTGAGACATTGAGGTCACCCAGACAAAAGTCAAAGTTAATTTCACTTTGAGTCTTTGCCAGTACCCATGGGGTGTGATGAGGAGTAGCAATGATGACATGTGTAAAGGGAGGAAGTATGCAATAGGCAACTAATATGTAGAAGGTATCAATGGCATTCCTGGGAAAGGGCTTGGATACTCACTAGGTCGTAGCCCATAGAGATGAGGCAGGCTCGGAAGTCGTCAGGCTCCATCATCCCATTCCGCTTCTGCAGAGAGATGGTGTATGTCAGGCTTGATTCCTAAACTCCATCAGCCCCCCAGTCTCTTACCCCCCTCACTGGGCCCCTGCTGACCCGATCAAAGTGGTTGAAAGATGCTCGGAATTCATTGAGCTGCTCCTGGCTGAGGCCCTTGGCATCTCGTGTCAGTACCTGGTTCTCCACCTCATTGATGGTGCGGGCAATGGAGGTAAGCAGCTGCTCCCAGCCCACACGGATGTGCTAGAGAGTGGGAGATGAGCCAGTCAGTGGGCTGCTGGTGCTTGGCCACTATTGCAGCTCCACTCTCAACCCTTCGTGTGAAGCCAGGCAAATCCTTGTCCTCACTTGATAATTTGTTATGGATTTGGTATTGATCAGCCAGCTATAACCAGTCCCAGCCTGGTTTTAATCTGCCCTGTGACCCTGAATTGGACACTGTCCATTGACAGGTCTCAGCATCCCCATGGGATATGCTGCCAAGCTGAACTGGGTTTTCCTGGAACAGACATGCTCCATCCAACTGGGCTCATGCCTGCCTTCCCCAGGCTGTGCAGCCTTCCATTCTCCCCAGGGGTTAGGACCCACCTCCATGCTATAGACCGTGTGCTTGTTGTCAAAGACCAGGCTCTCCTGCAGCAGCTGGTGGTCACCCTCCAGCCGGTCGATGTTGCTCTTGTAATTGATAATATTCTGCTCCTGCTGCCTCAGTCCTGCCATCTGCTCCTCCAGAGAACCAGCCAGCCCTGCTGCCAGCCGCCCCACCTCCTACAGGGATAACCAGGCAGAATGAGGGCTTTCAGCTCCCTGGGCCCTGCCCTGGCCCCAAGCCCAGGTTGGCCCCACTCTCCAAGTCCTTACCTCCACCTTTGCCTGAATCCAAGGTCCCACAGCATTGGCCTGGGCGGCAAACTGTCGCCGGAGTCTCTCGTTCACCTGTTGCCGTGATAGCTCCTCCTGCAGTGTCTGGTCACGACTGGGCACCAACTTTCGGACCTGGGAAGAAGCATGGCTGTTGCTGTAACCAAACTGGCGCTTGTGAGCAAGCTCTGAGCCATATTACTTAGGTTCACTTTATGTGCAAAATGGGCTTATGACATCATTTATAACTGACACAGTTGGTTTTATGAATGATAACCACATAAAATCTTAACCCCATGCATCAGGTTTGTGTGTGTGTGTGTGCAGGGTCTGACTACGCAACTTGGGCTCATAGTGATCCTCCTGTTTTCAGCCTCCCCATTGCTGAGATTACAGGCATGCACCACTATGCCTGGACTTGGTCACTGGTTCAGGGCACCCAGGGGCAGGGTTGGAATGGCATATGGTACCAGGTATTGAACCCTGGTCTCTGCACCTGCCTAAGCAGGTGCATAGTCCACTGAACTTTCTCACCAGTCCTCACACATCAGTCTTGATGGAAGATTCTCCATTTTACAGATGAGGCTATGACAGGCAAGGTGGTTTACCCAATGTCGTGTGGAGGTAGTAGCAGACCTCAGATCTGCAGACAGATTCTATTCCCCGTATCTTGGGACACCTAAAGTTTCAGGTTGTTATATACATGAGCAGGTTGGAACAGGGTAAGGGTACTGGAGGTACTGACCGTGTCCCACTTGGTGTTGATGTCCTGTGGGCTAAGGGTGATGTAGGGGTTGGTGGATAAGGGCCGCAATCCATATGTTTGGCAGATCTTCTGGATCTCACCCTGGATGCCCAGGATGGCACCCCGCTCCCGGTCAGCCTCAGGCAGTGTTGCCTTAAACTGCTCATGTGCTGTCAGCAGGCTCTAGGAATGACAAGCAAGAAGGATCAGCTCCTACACATAACAGGAAGAGAAGCAGTGCTTGTCAGGCCTGGTCCTGCCTCCCAGCCTAGCACTCCAGAAATGTTTTTTTCCATGGGAGCCCAAAGGAACAGCTGACAGGATTTAGGGCAAGATTTTTCTTCCCCTCTATTGGGAATTAAGCCCATTGCCTTTGCACTGAGCTATATTTCTATTATTATTATTATTATTTTTAAACTTTATGTTATGGCCAGCTCAGCCTGCCCTGGGGGTGGGGCTGGTGCAGCATGTGGTGCCGGGGATCAAACCGCAGTCCCCGAAGTTGCCTAAGCTTGCCTAAGCAGGCTCTTTAGACCACTGAGCTATCTTGCCAGCCCCAAAACTTTCTTTCTTTCTTTCTTTCTTTCTTTCTTTCTTTCTTTCTTTCTTTCTTTCTTTCTTTCTCAGAACTGGGGATTGAACTCAGGCCCCTGCACTTGCCAGGCAAGTGCTTATTCTACTGAGCTATCTCCCCAGCCCCTGTTGTTATTACTATTATTATTAATTTTTTATATTTTTGTATTTGGTTTAGGGTCTCACCATGCAGCTCAGATTCATAGTGATCCTCCTGTTTTCAGCCTCCCTAGCACTGGAATTACAGGGATTACAGGCATGCACCCCCACACCTGGTCATAGTGGCCAGCTCAGTGCACCTGAGGCTGGGGCCTGCATGGCATGTTGTGAAGGGGATCAAACCCCAGTTCCTGTGCTACCTTAAGTAGTCACTTAGTCTGCTGAGCTATCTCACTGGTCCTTTATTTTTTATCTAATAGAAATTTATTTATTTACATTTGAAACAGAGTCTTGCTATGTAGTTGAGGCTTTGAACTAACTATGAAGTCCAGGCTGGCCTCAAACTCAGTGATCCAGCTACCATACTCTCCTGAGGGATTTTTTTTTTTTTTTTTTTTTGACAGAGACTCTAAATTCAGGTGGTCAGGGGCTGGGGAGATAGCTCCGAGGCACAAGTGCCTGCTGGGCAAGTGCAAGGTCGTGAGTTCGAACCCTGGTCTCACACACACAAAAAAAAATAAATTCAGGTGGTCTTGAATTTGTGATCCTTTTGCCTCAGCCTCCCAAAAGTGCTGGGATTATAGGCAGTAGCCACAGCACCAGGTTTAGGACCAGCTTTCCTATCATCCCACACAGTGTCCTCAGGACTGCCTCCAGAATCCCTACACCCACCTGGGTCTCCTCCACTGAGTGCACCAGCCACACATCCTGTAGGTCCTCCACTGCTCCATCCAGCCAGTTGTTGAAGGGTGCTGCCCGCCGTGCAAACTCCAGTTGTAGCTGATCAATGGTTTCCAGGAGTTTCTCCATCCGCTAGGGGTCAAGAGAACATTGGGTCAGCACCTCCCCAGCAGGCATAACCTTGCTCTCTGGGCCCCAGCTACCTGACTCCAGACTCTACCTCTAGTGCATCCCGTCTCTTCTGGGTCAATGTGCCCAAGTTGTCCCACTGGTCACAGATGGCCTGGCAGCGGCTGTTCACTGAGGCTGCCTCATGGTAGTCCAGCTCACTGGGGGTGAGAAGAGGCCTGAGTATGGAGCTAGGCCTGGTCTTGACTACCCTCCTGGGGCTCAAACCAGTGCTTGTGGTGGTGACAAAGGCATAGGTGACCAAGGCAGTGCTTGGCTGGAGGGGAGACCTGGTGTCAGAGGCTGGATTGTATGAGAAAGGGTGAGTTTGCAGGAGGTGGTGGTGAATCCAAGGTTGATGATGAGGTTTAGGGTAGTAGGCTGGGGCCCAAGATAAAAGCAGTGGCCAGATGGGAAACATGCCATGGATGGGACAGAAGCAGATACAGGTGGGGCAGAATTTTGGCAGCAAAGTGGTAAGGAGGTGGAGCTGGGGTTCCACAAGGGGAGAAGCAAATGATACAAGGATGTGGGTACCAATGCTGGTTAGGAAACAGGACAATCTGGGATCTTGAGGAGGGCACCAAGTATGAAGGCTGGAAGCTCAGTGGGACTCAGGGTCAAGGAATGGAATCAGTCAGGGGCGTGGTCTCTAAGGTGTGTCCATTGCACCTACTTGAGCTCCTGGGCTAGTGCAGCGATGTGCTCCACCCGGTCCTGGTGTGCTGCCAGGTCACTCTCAAAGGCCTCGTGGCGCCGCAGCAATGCCCGCACCTCCTGTAGCGAAGCTGACTCATAGTCGCGCTGGTTTAGCATATCCTCTTTCCCTGCTCAGAGAGAGGTCCGACTCCAGTCCCAGTAGTGGCCACAACAGGAGCAGGCCAGGGTGCAAGGCCAGGCAATAACACCTGCCTGCCCAGCCAACCTTAGGGGTTTCCTCTGATATACCAGCATAAGTGACGCGCGTGACACTGCAAATCTCTTTTTGGAATTATTTGGATGCTAACTACCTCTCAATAGTTCTGTGAGCCAGGTTTCTTTCACTCTCCACTGTTTGCCCAGAGTTTGGCACAGTTAAGGGGCCTTGGTAGTCCTTGGTGAACAGAATACTCATTGGATGAATGAATAATGAGAGTTCAATCCATGGTACCACAAAAAAAAAGAATGTAAAAATAGAGTGATAATTATCTTAATTTTGCAAATAGTGACCCGCATAATCGTAAGAGCAGCAGGGACCCTTCATTGAATGTTTTGTATTTTACAGAGGAGGTACCTGAAATGTAAAGGTTTGGGGATCTCTCCAGCACCATATAACTAGCTGTGCATTTAAGGAATTCTTAGTCCTAACAATTGTTCCTTTTTGTGTCTATAACCCATTTTCATTGTTCACTATATTTTGGGCATGTTTTAGGATTTATTTGTTGGATTAAAATCTCTAACAAGGGGCCCGGTGAGATGGCTCAGTGGTCTAAAGTGCCTCCTTGGGAAAGCTTGGGTGGCTTCAGGGACCGCGGTTCGATCCCCGGCACCACATGTTGTGCCAACCCTGCCCTCGGGATGGGCTGAGCCAGCCATAAAAATGAGTGAATAAACAAATAAAGGTTCTGAAACAATAAAAAAAATAAATAAATAAAATCTCTAACAAAATACTGAATGAATGACTTTATGTGGAGTGATTCTTATTTATTTTATTTATTTACTTATTTATTGTATTTTAGGGAAGGGTCTATAGGGTGTTCAGGGTCTCACTTACTAGATTGTACTAGTAGTGATCCATCTGTTTACAGCCTCCCAAGAGCTGGGATTGCAGGCCCACACCCAGTCTCTACTGCTGTGTCAGTGTAACCCAGGGGTGGGGCTGGCACAGCAGGCCTGGGGATTGAACCCTGGCCCCTGCACATGCTTGTAGGTGCCTTAATCCACTGAGCTTTTTTTTTTTTTTTTTTTTTTGTGGGACCAGGGTTCAAACTCACAGCCTTGCACTGCTGAGCTATTTGGCTGGCCCTTAACAGAGTGATTTTTAAAGATGAGTTGTAGACTTTATAACACGAAAGATAAAATAATAAAGCTTCTTTTAGGGCTGGACAAATAGCTCAGTGGATTAAAGCCTCTGCAAGCAGACGTAGGGTCCAGGATTCGTTCCCTGGGCCTGCTGTGCTAGCCTCATCCCCAGGGTGTCCTGAGATGGCACTCGAGACTGGGCGTGGTGGCATGTGCCTGTAATCCCAACTCTTGCGAGGCTGTAAATGAGCAGATCACTATGAGTCTGATCAAGTAGTGAGACCCTGAACACTCTGTAGAACCTTCCCTAAAAAAAAGCTTTTTTTAATACTTTTTTTTTTTTTTTTTGGTACTGGGGATTGAACTCAAGACCCTACACTTGCCAGGTAGGCATTTATTCTACTGAGCTATCTCCCCAGCCCCAATAGTTTCTTAAAAGTCACTCAGTAGACCATGCATGGTGGTGCATGCCTGTAATCCCAGCACTTGGGAGGCTGAGGCAGGAGGATCAGTGTGAGTTCAAGGCCAACCTGGGCTACAAAAGTGAGTTTGAGGCCAGCCTGAACTGCATAGCGAGACCCTGTCTCAAAAAGACAAAAAAAAAAATCAATAAATTAGACATGAACCCCCTCAACCTAACACATCTTCAATTAAACCTAGAGTTATTGCTAAACTATGTAGCAGTTTCACAGAATGATATATTTCATTCATGTAATATTTCCCATCAGTATGACATAAGTAATGTTGCAGTTACGAATGAACTCACCTTTGGACATGTGCTACATATACATATACATATGCTACATATACATAATACAATGCTGTATGACAAATTAATTAGAAAAGACAGAAGATCAGCATCTAGAGGGAGGGTTAGGGGCCTGATTTACAGTTAAAGACTGTGTTTCAAACAGGGACCAAGGTTGCAGCAAGTTAAGAGTGGAACCAAAAATCTGGTCTCCAGCTTCCCTGCAGAGGGCCTACACCTATCCCGACTTTTTGCTAGGACTCCATCCCAGGAGAAGTACAGCCCCAGGAGATGTACCTACCCCGGGTCCAGGCTTCATGCAGGGAGGCCTTCTGCTGGAACTTTTCAGCCAGGTGTTGGAGTCTCTGTAGGCGCCTGATCTCTGAGAGCAGCCAGTCTTCATAGCCCTTTTCCACTTGCTCCAACCCTCGCCATGCATTAGCAATGTCCTGTGGGGCAGGCAGACGTGGCCTCCATCATGGTTCACCCATTGTGCAGATGGGGACATGGAACCTAAGGTCACTCAAAGTATGTGGGGAGACCTGGGGCACCCCCAGGCCCAGTCTGGCTCACCGAGACCAGCTTGCCCTCGGAGGGCATGAAGGCAGGCCGGTGGCTCAGCCGCAGCTTGGTCTGCAGTGTGTTGAAGTTGATCTCCAGCTGGCACTTCTCCTGAACACGGGGTGGCTTGTGCAGGCGCCGGTAGTCCCGAAAGTCCTCCAGCTTGCGTTGCATGGCACTCATGCTGGGCTCACCCACCCGGTTCTCCAACCATGGGACAGTACGGCGGATCCACTCCAGCAGCTGCCGAGGCCAGACAGGGACAAAGCAGAGAGTGCTAACTGCCTACCTCACTTTACTATTTTCCACCCACACTAGAAGGCTGGGCTTCAAGTACATAGGGTAACTTTCACAACTACAGGGGGTAGAATACAGTAATCTGTCCCCTTTGGCAGGGACAAAATAGCATAGTTTTTTGTTTGTTTGTTTTTTACTGATGGGGTGTCAAACCTAGGGCTTCATACATGCTAGGCAAGTGCTCTAACACTGAGCATACCTCCAGCTCTCGGATAGTTAATTTCTGAACATGGGGGCCAGTATAGGTTCGCATAGAACAAAGAACCAAATGGCAATCTAAATACAAAGGAATGCCGGGCGTGGTGGTGCACGCCTGTAATCCCAGCACTCAAGGCCAGCCTGAACTGCATAGTGAGACCCTGTCTCAAAAAGACAAAAAATAAATAAATAAATACAAAGGAATGAATCACTGAATGAATAAATGACTAAATAATAAGTAGATCCAGAATATCCAGGAATGCAGGTAGGCAGAAATGTAGGTGATAGATAGGTTGAAGCAGGAAGAGACTACAGGGAAACCTCTTTCTGAGAAAGAGGCTCTGCAGGCCCACGTTGGGGGTCAGCAGGGTCAGGAAGGCCAGCAGGGCCAACATGGAGAGAAAGCTGAAAGGGACTCTCTGGCCCCTACCCCACCTCACTGGCCAGCTTCTCATACTCCTCCATCAGCTTCTCATTTTCCTGGTTCACAGCTAGCACTTTGCAGATCCTGTTGGCAGCTGTCTCCGCCTGTGGTGGGGGTGAGGGATGGGAGGGTTGGCATTAACATAAGGTGCCTCAGACACCCCTCTGTAAAGCCTTAAAAACCTGAACGGGTGCAAGTCATAGTGGGGACACGAAGGGAGCAGGTCTCTTGTGCTGGAGAAGGAGCATCTAGGCCAGAGGCCTCTATTCCTGAGCTCTTTGAGGACAAGTGCTTGCAGTTCAAACAGTGGCTCTCTTAAACGTACAGGTTAGGCACCTACAGGAGGTTAGGCACCTCCTGTTGGGCTGCTGCAAGATTGGGCTCTTGGGCCTGGCTTAAAATACACTTTAAACTCCTCAGCTCTAGGGGTTGAGCATTAAGGCTCTCCTTACCTGCTCAGCCCCAGCAAAAGCATGGTAGAAGCAGGAAACATAGGTCATGATGGCTTTTTCATCTGGTTTGGGGGTGTTCACAATGTCTGCAGGAGGGCAGCAAAGTGTATGTTGACCAAAGCCAGGGAAGGGAATAAGCTCAGTCCCTTTACCTCCCAGGCAGAGAAACCCCTCAGAATGGAGACTGTGATAGAGACATCTAATCACCAGCTACCAGCTGCTCCCTCTCTGATCACCACGGGGCCTGCCAACATCCCCCTCCATGGGTTAAGCAAAGCATGAAGCCATGGATGACTGAGCAGACACTGGAGCCCTCATGAGAGACCAGTTACAGTGTCAGGTACCCTGACTGATTTTTTTCCCACATCTGTGAGTTCCAGCCCACACAGCCAGAGTGCCATGCACAACAGAGCCTCAGAAAATGTTTGCCGCTTCATTTTGGGGGAAATCAAAATTATCCCAGGTACCCAGAGAACTGGGATATGAGGCAGGGTGTGGGAACATTCCATGGGGAGAGGCAGGACAGAGCAGGGAGACACTATGGAGGGTTCCTGGAGAAGTGGGGCAGTGAAAGGAAACATTGTAGCCAGTGAGCAGGATGAGGGCTGAAACACCCCAGAAGAAGGAAGAGCAGAGTGCAGGTGTACCACCTGGACCACACCCACCTATGAGGAAGAGGAGTCCTGGCCTGCACAAGGCTCAATCTCACCTTCTGCATCCAACATCTTGGGGATATCCAGGTATTTCTCTGCCACCTCAAAAGCAGTGTTCAGGTTGCCGATAGGGTCATCCTAGATGGGTGTGACACAGAGAGATGAAAGGTCAGATGAGAGCAGAGGCTGAGCGGTTGGGGCCATGGTGAGGCAGAGGCCTACCTTACGCAATTTGGCATAGTCAATAAGGTCAGGCCGGTGTCGGTGGATGAGAGCACAGAGGGCCAGGCCATCTTTCCAACTAGACAGAGACAGGGGATGTGAGGCATAGGCTCAAGCTGAGGCCAAGCCCCACCCTCGAGCCCAGAAGCACCCCAACAGGCTGGTTCCATCTGGTGAAGGGAGTAAAGTACATACTTTTGTACACTGCAAGTTCCCCCTTGTTCCCAGACTTAGCCTATTTCTTCCAGGCTCCCAGATCTCTTAGCTGAGTTTGGCCTTCACATTGTCTCTGACTGCAACACCTTTTCAGGGATGTTACTCATGCTCCCTGCTGCAGGATTTCTTGGTAACCTTCAACATTTACATTTACATCCTATTTTTAGACACAGTGATCCCTCTGGGGCCTGGGGCTTGGGACAAAGAACCTGCTCATTGCTCCCTGTCTGACCAGGCAAGCTCCTCTGTTCCCAGTGCTAGTGAGTTTACACACCTGGTGTGAAAGTTCTGCACATTAACATTTCGGTATGGTGCGGTCTTCCGCTGGCACCACAGCAGTAGGCCTTCCTTGGCAGAGGTTTCTAGAGGGGGCACAGGAATGGGAGCATTAGTTGGAAAGAGTTCTGACCCAGCCCTCCTGCCCTGGCCTTCTTCCTTACCACTCACCTTCCACAGAGATGTCTTGGATGGCAAAGCGGAGGATGATGGTCCAGATCATGCCCAGGGTCATCTTCAGGTTCCCATCAACAATCTCTGCAGGGAGGAAGAGAGCAAATAGCCTCTAATTGGCACTTGAGGCCTGTTTGCCCAGGCCTTAGGTCACAGTTCCACTGATTACTTCTCTGGCCCTTGTCCACCACTCCAGGGCTGGCACCTAGTAACTGAGGTGCTCAGTAAGCATCTATGGTTATTTGGTTGTTTATTGAGATGGGGTACCACTATACAGTCAAGGCAGGATTTGAACTCTACATTTTCCTGCCTTAGCCTCTCAACTGCTGGGATTACAAGCATGTGCTCCCTTGCCCAGTTCTACTGTTATTTTTAAATGATCTATTGGGCTAGCCAACTAGCTCAGCAGATTAAAGTGCCTGTTTAGGCAGACACTGGGACCTGGGGTTCAATTCCCTAGCCTGCCATGTTGGCCCCGCCTGTAGAGCACACTGAGACAATTGAGACTGGGCATGGTGGTACATTCCTATATTCTTAGGAGGCTGTGAACAGAAGGATCACTAAGAGTCTGATCTATGCAGTAAGACCTTGTAGACCCTGTACCATATGCATTAAATAAATAAATAAATAAATAAATAATTATTGACCACCTACTAGGTTCCAGGTGCTCTGCTATTGTGCACTTTGTGTACATTAATTCCTTTTGGTCTTTCCCATGAGACAGAGATGATTATGCCCGTTATTGAGATGAGGAAACTGGGGTTCACAGAGGTGACTCATGAATACCAGAGAGCTCCCTGCTCTGTCCGGGTCCTCTCCTGCCCTTCCTCACCTTCAGCACCAATGGACACCAGTTTCACCCCCTTGCTGGCAATGAAGTCCAGGGCCTTGTTGACATTGGCAATTTTGTGGAAGCGCATCTTGCCTTTATCTGGCCTGGGCAGCCTCTCTCCTGAAGATAAGAAAAATAAGGGTCAGAGATCATGAAAAGCAGCTGAAAATATTATCCCAAGGCACACCACACACACCCTGCTAAGTTCCCTCCGGTGTTCGTTCAATTGTTGTCCCGGTTCCCCAATTTCCCTGGGGCCCTGGGGCACTGGGTATGGATGTGCACCCTCACCTGAAATGACCTCCAGGAGCAGCATGAGCTTGAGGCCATTTCTGAAGTCCTCCTCAATGTTCTCAATCTGGGTGCCCGCCTTACGCAGATGTGAGTTGCACCAGGCAGTGAAGGTCTGGGGACAGAGGACAGTTCTGAGATCCTATGACTGGCTATGCAGCCAATGTACATCTCAGAGCCTGAGGCCCAGAATGCATGTCTCAGCTCAGTTGCTGACTTGCTGTGAATCTTAGCCCCTTCTCTTACTCTGAGCCTTAGATGTCATGAAAGGGAGAAAACTGTATTTATGCTAGTTTATGAGCCAACATTCTTTGGGGTCAAGGAGGTAGCTCAGGGGCACAAGTGCCTGCCTGGCAAGTACAAGGTCCTAAAAAAAAAAAAAAAAAAAAAAAAGCCAACATTCTAGGTTTTTTTTTGTTTTTGTTTTTGTTTTTTTTTGTTTAGGGAAGAGTCTTGCTGTGTAGTTCAGCTGGCCTTGAAACCACTATGTAACCCAGGCTGACCTTGAACTCACAGTTATCCTCCCAAGTGCAGGGATTACAGGCATGCACCACCATCACCATACCTGACTTGGCTGATTTTAGGACTGAAAGAAGACTTACACATTTTAACATACTCCAAAGTGTGGGATCCTCTGAGGTGCAGGGGATGATGCAGGGATATTAACTCTGAGAAATTCTAGATGGAGGCATGTACACCTTGAGGGCCATAAACTGGCTTCCAGGGAGATGCCAGGTATGCAAGGACTATATAGGTTGTGGGTGGTTTACCAAGCACTCAAGCCCAGCCTTATCTGGATTCTGGAGTGAGCATCCTGTCCTTGGAGATGTGTAACTGCATACTCAGTACTACCAAATGGGAACCCAAGCACCAGAGACGTCATTTGTCTCGGCAGTTCTTTCTAACCCTGAGGTCTGGATGCTCTGGGTCTCAATAGTGAACAGAGCAGGGATGGGGCACAGGCAGGTCTGGGTGCAGTGTGTAAGATGTATTCCTTTTCCTAGAGGAACTCATAGCCAGTCAAAGAACTATGCTGGTCTGAGAAGTGCTAGTGAGAGAAGAGAAAGAATCTTTCAAAAATTGCCAGGGGAGGGCCGACCTGATAGCTTAGCAGACTAGAGCACCTGTTTAGGCAGAGTGCAGCTGCTGGGTTCTATCCCTGGCCTGCCATGCTGGCCCTGCCCCTGGGGCAGGCTGAGATGGTGATTGAGAGTGCTTGTAATCCCAGCACTTGGGAGTCTGAAGACAGGAGAATCACTATGAGTCCAGTCTATGGAATGAGACCCTGTACACCCTGTATACCCTAAATACAAAAAGAAAAAAAATTGCCAGGGGAGAGGGATTGCTTCTCAGGGACTCACACTTGATCAGAGTTGCAAAGAAAGAGCAGAAGTTATTGATGCAGGGAAAGGCAGGCAAGGGCATTCCAGGCAGACATAGCCATTCACTGACAAATTGGCCTGTTGTTTGACTTAACTTTCTGAGCATTGCTGGAATGAAGCTGGGGGTGTTGGGGTATCAGTGCTGACAGGCAGACCGGAGGGGCAGCAGGGGCCAGGTCATGCACAATCTTGGATGTTAAGCTGGGGAGCTTGAACTTGATCCTGAGAGCCACAGGGAGTCAGAAAAGCTTCAGGCAGAAGGGAGGTGGGCAGAACATGTTCCAGGGAGCTCCTTCTGATTGTGGAGTGGAGACAAAGCCTTGGCAAACGGAAGGGGCAAGGGCAGGGGAGGGTGTTAGGGGGCAGGGTTAGGAGGCAAGGGAAGAGGCAGGCAGGGGCTTTATTTTTATTTTTTGTCTCTTGCTGGATCCTGGCACCTAACAGCAGTGGAACTTTGAAGAAAGAAAAAGAGAGAGAGAGAGAGAGAGAGAGAGAGAGAGAGAGAGAGAGAGAAGAGAAGAGAAGAGAAGAGAAGAGAAGAGAAGAGAAGAGAAGAGAAGAGAAGAGAAGAGAAGAGAAGAGAAGAGAAGAGAAGAGAAGAGAAGAGAAGAGAAGAGAAGAGAAGAGAAGAGATGAGAAGAAAAGAAAAGAAAAGAAAAGAAGTCAGTTTTACAGGAGTCAGTTTTACTAAGTAGTGCTGCTGGCTGCCCTTGTCTTCATGGCGATGCCCCTGCCTCAATCTCCTGGGTGCTGACATTATAGGTATGCATCATGCATGGCTCACAAATGTTTTTGCAAAAAAAAAAAAAAAAAAGATACAGGCATCAGGTGTGAGGAAGGGAGAGTGTTCCACATCTGTGGAAATGATTGGATGAAGGAATTACTGCTAAGAAAGATAGCACATAGGAGCAGGGATGGGGCAGGGTAAGAGGGATAATTAAAGCTATACAAAGATAATTATTACAACCTTGTGATAAATAACATTGGATGTGAAGGAAATGACCCAAATGTTCAATGACAGGAGATTCAAATTGACTGAGAGAACATGGTCAGCTATTGGAAGGATGGGTGAAGTGGGTAGCTGTAAACTGGGATAAATAGATGCTCCTAATATTTTAGGTAACAAAGGCAAGATATAGATTGGCATGTGTCCATGAGGGCCCATGTGGACCTGCACGTGGGAGAAGCCTGAGTGGTGGGGGTGGGAATAGGAGCTGTTGCAAAGCAAATGACAGCTGGAGCCAGGAGCAGGGATGACATCACCGGAGGGAGATTACCAAATCCAGAGGCCACAGCCATGCTGGGAGACAGGTGCAGGGGCGTGGGGTCGGGGGGTAGTGTGTATCACTCAGGACACTCCAGGAGTCAGCTCAGCCTCCCAACCACTGCGAGCAAACTCCTGTCACCTAACCTATCGGAAGTGCTCTGGTTCCAGAATCTGGGACTCTCAGATACTGCAGATTGCACACAGCACCCCAGTGTCCCCTGCCCTTTCTAGGAGCCCTGCTCTGTTGTCAAACACTCAGCAGTGAATGATGACCTCATGGTGACCTCCCTACTCATCTGCCACTCCTCAAATTTTTCTCACTCAAGCTAGGATCATTTTCTCTTTTGAGAATCTAGGTTTCCTGCCCCCTCCACTGGGGAAAGTCTGGGAATGAAAATAGTTTAGGGAGGGAGGAGAGCCCGCCTGCCCTACAAGGCTGGGCAGGGCAGCAGCTGCCCACGAGCTCCTCTCGGGCTCCTCCAAGGCGCTGTCTCAGCATTAAGTGTCCATCTGGCTGGAGAATCAGGTTACCTCGTAACGGGACCCAGGGTTCCCCTCCTCCCTGACCCTGTGGCCTTTTCAGCAGACTCAGGGTCCCTGAAGCAGAAGGGGTATGTTGGCAGAGTTGGGGTGGGACAAGGGATCCAAACTGAAGGCTCTTGTTTTTCTGACAGTACATGATTTAGGGTCCATCTCTGCCTCTTTCTGAGCCTCAGTTACCTCAATTGTCAAATCAAAGAGTGGATGCACCCTGGAAAGAATACAAAGAAAGTAGAGTGAGGATTGAGATATCTCCCTACTCCACACTTACAAGTCTTCCAGGTCCAGGGTGTCTCCTTCAGGGTGAGCTCTCAGAACATTTAACTAGAGGATGGGATGGGCGTGGAGAGAGATTATTCTCCCTAAACCGCTCTTCCCCAGTTTATATCTCCTTGGGCTTTACCCAGTACTTTTGTTAGCAGAAGTGGGTCCAGAGGAATAAGCCTAGGTTGGGGGCCCCCAAAATAGTTCTTGATATTCTAGATCCACACGAGGGCTCCCAGCGTTTTTCCAGCCCTAGGGGTTGGCAGTGGGCTGGTGGGCAGAGCGTGGGCTGGGTAGTGGCAGACTGGGCTAAAATCGGGCTGTGCCCCTGCTCTGTTAAGATGATCAGGACACAGGGTCTGGTGACCCAGGCCTCAGTTTTGCCGTGGGAAAATGGGCGAGCACTCACTTTACGCTGCTGTTTCTCCCAGGCCGGGTCCAGCAGCAGGTCGCGGTCCCAGTCCTCCTCCTGCTCCATGTACTCGCCGCCCCCGCCGCCCGCGAAGGGCCCCTCCCCGGCCCCCAGACCCTCGGGCTGCATAACCATCATCATCTTGCTCAGGCTCCTGGCTCAGCTCCGCTCGGCGCGTTCTGGGACACCCCGGCCCTGTTAAGTAGGGCCCGGCCCATACCCGGATCGGGTTCGCACTAAATATGGGGGAGGAGGGTGGGGCCGGACAGGGGCTAGGGCTTTCGGGTCGGGACTAGACTACAGATTGCATTGGAGCCAGGGGTTGCGGAATTGGGGGACACTGAGGTGGGTCCCGTGTCAGAGATCTGAGATTCTGTTCCAGCTCTATGGCTTGGGTGCTGTGTGACTTTAGGGAAGTCACAGGCCCTCTCTGTTTCCTCATCGTAAGACCGGGATGACAACACTGATAGGGAAAGGCTGCTCTGGGAGCCTTCTCCTGAGGCTCTACCGGCGTCTTGCGGATGGGAAATGGAGCCCCATTTTTATTTCGGTCAGAAACACGTAGGTGCCGAGTTGTTCTAATGTTTTCTGAGGTGATGAAGGGAGACACCTGAGCAAAGGGAGGGGCTCTGAGCCAGCTGGATGGTCCTAGTCGGGCCTATTAATATCCGGGAGACTGCGGGGAGGTGGGGGAGAATGTGCTGAGCCGGGAAACCCGGAGAAGTTGGAACCCAGCCCAGCCAAAGCACCTGCCAGCTCCACCCGCAGGCGGAGTTTCCGCTGGAGGGGCGGAGTCCGGCGATGGGCGGGGAGAGACTGGGCTCGGTCACCTGGACTCTAGCGCCAATCGGATTTTCAGTGCTCCGTGCACCCACTAGGGGTCTCTATTGGTCGTTGGAGACGTCCGTCTGTCGTTTTCCCTTCCCCAATACGGAAGCGGCAGGGTCCTAAAGCTCTCAGTTTGTGGGTCCAGACCATGGGGCATCCGTGGGCTTCTGGAAACACAGAGGGGACGCCTGCACGGCTCCCTCTTGTGCTCACGACGCTGTGGGCTGCCGCAGTGGTCCTGGAGCTGGCTTATGTGCTGATGCTGGGTCCCGGGCTGCCCCCGCTGGGACCCCTAGCCCGGGCCTTACAGCTTGCGCTGGCCGCCTTCCAGCTGCTTAATCTGCTGGGCAACGTGGGGCTGTTCCTGCGCTCGGACCCCAGCATACGGGGCGTGATGCTGGCCAGCCGCGGCTTGGGCCAGGGCTGGGCGTGAGTGAGGCGCGGGGTCCACGGGCAGAGGCGGGAGTCTGGGGCGGGGGAGGAGCACCAGACCCGAGATTAGAACCAGATCACGTTTCTGCTGGGTTGTTAGATCCAATTTGGGTTGGAGGAGCAAAAATGAATATTATCTTTTGACTCAAATTATTTATTGAGTACCTCCTATGTACAGGACCCTATTTCGAGGATTGGGGATACAATGAAATAGATTCTCCAACCACGTGGAATAGACCTCAGTGGGGGAACAGGCTAAATTATAGGTCTAATAAATATGTAAATTATATAAAATGTCAGTTGTGGTGGCGTGGGAGCAAAAATAAAACCAGACTATCCGTGCATTTAGTGAGAGCATTTCAAATATACAATTTCAAAAGAGCTGGAAGCCAGATGTAGTGGTGCACTCTGTAATCCTGCACCTTGGGAGGCTGAGGCAGAATACTAAGGGCCTAGACAATTTACAGTGATTTAGCGAGACCCTGCCTCAAGAATAAAAACAGCCTGGAGATGTAGGTCAGCACCAGGGTCCTGGGTTCAATACACAGTACAGAGAAAAAAAATGGTGGAGGCAATGATGGCCCTGTAGTTATAGCTCATTGCTCTCTGGTAAATAAAGCAGGCTAAAGGGAATTTTCAGGTGTCTGTTTTATTTCACCATTTATTTTGGGGGGCTGGCTCAGGCTGCCTTCAGGGCCTGTCTGGTGTGGCATGTGGAGCTGGGTATCCTTCCCCTTCCCCATACTGGGTTTGCCCATGAGGGTGGTTAAGCAACTGAGCTAACCAATAAGCCCCAAGGTTTCTGTTTTAAACAGGTAATCAGCCCTCACCACCAAAAATAACTGAGGTGAAGGATTTGCTAGTCACATTGATTTAATAATTCTGCATTACATTCAGAAATCATAGTGGGAATATTGCAATTAAAAATAAGTGCAGGGTATAGTGGTGCAGGTCTGTAATCCCAGAACTCAGGAAGCTGAGGCAGTTCAAGGCCAGCCTGGCTACATAGATACATAGTGAGTTCAAAGCCAGCCTGGACTACATAGCAAAACCCTAACTCACTCCCCCATAAAATAAATAAATGGATAGTCAAGGGGACCTCATTGAGAAAAACTTAGAAATGACTTAGCTTTGTAGTCATTTGAGGGCAGAGTGTTCAGGCAGGGGGTCAGATGGTGCAAAAGTTCTGAGAGAGTTGCATGGCTAGCCTATTTCCAGAACAACAAGCCTGGGAGGGTGGAGAGAGAGAGTGATAGAAGTGTTAGGGCCTAAGGACCTTATACAATATTGAAGGCTTTGCTTTTCATAGGAAAGGCAATGGATTGTCATTGGAGAGTTTTAATCAAAGGTAGCAGGAGGTATCAAGTAAATTTTAGAAGGCTCAGTCTGGCTTCTTGGTTGAGATTATGTTTGAAGGAGACACAGTCAAGAAGCTACTGTAATAATGGCAGGGACAGTTCATAGTGACTTGAGGCAGTGTGGGTGAAGTGACAGGTTGAAGGTTAGTGGTCAGAGGAAGGCCATTGGCTAGGGAAGGTCAGAGCTAGAAGCTGCCCCAGCCTGGCAGCCCTTATCCTGGAGAGCCTAGGAGGTCTTAGCATGCTTTTTCTGCAGGGAACCTGGGGCTGGGTCAGGGCAGGTGGCTGTTCTGCTTCCCCAGGATGGGTGCAGGGGCTTATGTGGATGGGATCAGGGACGCTCAGAGCTACTGACCCTGACCCTGTGGCTTCTTTACTGCAGTTTCTGCTACCAGTGCCAGAGCCAGGTGCCACCACGTAGTGGGCATTGCTCTGCCTGCCGTGTCTGCATCCTGCGTCGAGACCATCACTGCCGCCTCTTGGGCCGCTGTGTGGGCTTCCACAACTACAGGCACTTCCTGTGTCTGCTGCTCCATGCCTCCGGTGTCCTGCTACATGTCTCTGTGTTGCTGGGCCCTGCCCTGGCATCCCTGCTGCGGACCCATACACCCCTCCATACTGCTGCCCTCCTCCTGCTGCCCTGGCTCATGCTGCTGACAGGTAGGGACCCTGGGTGACGCACAGTGTTCCAGAGAATACAGCCCCTTCTGATGGGAAGTGGAGTTTCTGGCTGGTTCTTCTGGAACTGCCCAGGGGATCCAGTCTTGCTATTATCTGTGGGTCTAAGAGCAGCCTGGTGGGTGTGTAGCACTGTTCATCAATACAGCATCCCCAGGCAAAAGATCAAGTTTTGTCTAGGAGAGGAAGGAAGGGTTCCAAGACTTGACAGAGGAGGAAAAAGCAGTAGGGTCCATGGGGTGGTGGGTGGTGGAAAGCACTGAGAGGCACTCTTTTTTTTTTTTTTTTTTTTATCTTTTTGAGACAGGGTCTCAGTATGCAGTTCAGGCTGGCCTTGAGCTCACTTTTGTAGCCCAGGCTGGTCTCGAACTCACACCGATCCTCCTGCCTCAGCCTCCCGAGTGCTGGAATTACAGGCATGCGCCACCACGCCCGGCTAAGAGAGGCACTCTTAAGTGAGGGCAGCCACATAGATAGAGGCCCAAAAAGGAGCAAAGGCAAGTTGGTGGGAATTGTGAGGTGAAGGCTAGGACAGTAGGTCAGCATCAGATAGTGGGGGGCCTTGAACACTGGTGTGAGCACATGGCTCTGGTTTGACTGAGCAGTGGGAAGCCAGAAGTTCGGGCAGGGAAGTGCCCAGACATTGGGAGTTGGGAGGGGAAGCCTTGGGACAGGAACTAAGATGTGGTCTGAATGATGTGAATACACTTTTCTTCTGATGCTTCCCATGCTAGTATTTCCAAAGGCTTTTTGCTCTGTGTTCTCTCCCTAGCAGGCTGTGTGGGCTTTCTCTCATGCCTTCCTCCTGACCTTCTCACCACCCTTTGTAAACTTGTCCCATTAGCTACCTTCCCAACTCTGAGATGTCACTGTGACCCAATCCAGCTTTGCTCCCGGAGACCTACCACACCAGGGGCAGACTTTGGAGGCCCACAGTGACCCCAAGAGCACTCCTTCATCCTCCATGATGCCCTTGGGATGCACTAAGGCTCAGTGCTGTAGCCACTCCTCCTTGTCACCGTAGTCTCTGGGTACTGTTCCCAGGCCCCAAAGTCTAGTCCTGGGCTCTGAGAAGCTACAAGCATCTGAAAGTCTGTGTGAAAGGTCCCATCTGCTCTTATCTGACTATTTTCTTGGCCTTCTCCATTTGACTTCCTTTTTTTTTTTTTTTTGTCTTTTTGAGACAGGGTCTCATTCTGCAGTTCAGGCTGGCATTCAGCTCACTTTTGTAGCCCAGGCTCGTCTTGGAACTTGTACCGATCCTCCTGCCTCAGCCTCCCAAGTGCTGGGACTCACTTGTGTCCTCATGCCCATTGCTGTCACAGTCTGAAACATCACCTCCAAATCCAGCCCCATCAGTCAGCCCTCTTTCTGGCCCCCTCCCCTCTCATCCTCTCCACCTCTTTCTTCCACTCTGACAGCTGTCCCAGGAGCTGCTGGGCCCTTCAGGCTTCTGGCTGTTACCTTTCTGTCCACCTCTTGGGATGACTGTCCAGTGGCTATGTCTGTTGCCCTCCTCTCTGTTCAGACACCTCCTTCTGTTGTACCTACTTCTCCCCTGCTGGCTTCCTTAGTAGTTTCCTGCTTTGTGCAGACTCCAGAATTTGCAATTTCCCCCGCCTTGCTCTTTTATCCTGTCTGCTGCTTCCAGAAGGATTTGTGCAGGGCTTATGACTGACTTTTCCTCCTTTTCCCCATTTCTCCAGCCTGGCTTCTGCCCCAAACCTCCTCTAAGATGACCATGGGTCCAAGCTCTGTTTCCACCAAATCAACAGGACCTTCCAGTTCTTTTTTTACTGGAAGAGACAGTTTAGACTAAAAAACTGCCAGTTGTTACGTCCTTAACTTTTTTTTTTTTTTTTTGTCTTTTTTGAGACAGGGTCTTGCTATACAGTTGAGGCTGGCCTTGAGCTCACTTTTGTACCCCAGGCAGGTCTCGAACTCACACCAATCCTTCTGCCTCAGCCTCCCGAGTGCTGGGATTACAGGCGTAAGCCACCATGCCCAGCTTACGTCCTTAACTTTTGCAACTTTGGCTTCAGTCATCATAGAGAACTTGTATCTACCTGTACATGATATATCTTAGTTCCTCTTATTTTTGAAGTAGGGTTTTGCTAGTTTTGAACTCCTCAGTTCAAGCAATCCTCCCAGTTCAGCCTCACTATTAGCTAGAAGTGCAGTCACCCATCACCATATGGAGTTGCTCTCCTGGTTATGTGATATCTGAGAATAACCCATTCTTACCCACCTTAGGGGTTTCAGAGCCCCCAGGTGCCTGCCATTTATGTATCAGTGTGTCCAACCTGAAACTGCAACTCAGACTGTGGACTCCATCTCTCACCTCTGCCTGTCCATCCCATCTGCAAACAGAATACTCTCCCCGCTCCCTTTATCAGAATAGATGAAGTTCCCTTCCTCTATCCTCTCAATGTTTGTATGGCAGCCCTCCTGTCATGGGGCTCTTCTTTATTAAGGTAAAATTAATCATTTTAGCAGTTTTCAAGTGTACATACACTATGAGGACAACCATAAGCATTATATCAATTATCGGGAATGTATACTAATGTGTTTTGAAACTGTCACATTATTTATTAAAAGTAATAAAAAAGGGGGGGCATGGAGATAACTCTGTGGCACAAGTGCCTGCCTGGCAAGTGCAAGGTCATGAGTTCAAACCCCAGTCCCACAAAAATAAATAAATAAATAAATAAATGTAATTTAAAAATCAAGTTAAAAAAAAGTGTACATACACTTTAAGCTAAGCATGGTGGCTCACTCCAGTAATCCCAGTACTCAGGATGCTAAAGCAGGAGGATCACATGAGTTCAAGGCCAATCTGGGCTACATAGTGAGACTGTCTAAAAAATAAAAATAGTAGAAAAAAATAGTAGGTTTTTAGTATATTGAAATGTAGTGTAGCCATTTCTACTATCAAATTTTAGAATAGTTTTACACCAAAAAGAAATCCTGAATCCAATAGGCAGAAGAGAGACTCCACTCTTCCCTAATCTCTCTGGCCCTGGCAGCCACTAAGCAGTTTTCTTGATCCATGCACTAGCAGATTCAGCACATCTTATATAAAGGGCACCACATAACATGTGAGCTTTTGTGCCTGGCTTCTCTCACTTAGCACAATGCTTCAGGGTATCTTGTAGTTCATTATTCAGCAGATATTTGCTGTCTGCTGTGCTAAGATGGTACAAAATGTTGGACCTTATAGATCATAGTAGTAAAGAAATAGCAAACATCTTCTTAATGTCTGAGAGCTTTCTAAGGGCAGAGATGCCATCTCATCTCAGTATTTACAGTATCCAGGATTTAGTCACCAAGTTTGTGATGCATGAATGGAAGTCATATCACAGGCAGAAAAGTCTGTCCTGCTCACCAGTGTGAGCATGGGTTGGCCAATGAGTAGCAACTGTGGGGCAATGGGCTATGGAGGGTAGGGGTGGGCCCTGGGCGAGGAGTAAGCTCCAAGGGGGCTGGGCCCAGCTGCTGCCCCCTGACTCTGTTCTCTCCCTACAGGCCGCGTGTCTCTGGCCCAGTTCGCCCTGGCCTTTGTGATGGATACGTGTGTGGCAGGTGCGCTGCTGTGTGGGGCTGGGCTGCTGTTCCATGGCACGTTGCTGCTGCGGGGCCAAACTACATGGGAGTGGGCTCGGGGCCAGCACTTGTATGACCTGGGTGCCCGGCACAACCTGCGGGCAGCCCTGGGGCCTCGCTGGGTCCTTATCTGGCTCTGGCCCTTCCTGGCTTCCCCTTTGCCTGGGGATGGGATCACTTTCCAGACCACAGCTGATATGGGATTTATGGTGTCCTGACTCCAGGAGGAACCACAACTCAACAGGGCAGAGAGGAGCTTGGCAGAGGGGGGTGCTGTTAACATGTTTCCAGCCGCACCTCCAGGCACAGGAGGGAAGCCAGGTTGTCTCTTAATGCTTGGAGTGGAGTACTCTAGCCCTTTCTCAGCCTTTCTTGCCCACACCCAGCTTCCAGGTTGGGCTCAGGTCTTGTGACTATGCCTCTTGGCAGAGATTGCAGGAGTCTGGCAAGAGGTTTCTCAGCTGCCCCTCTCTGCCACACTAATAAAGTGACCATTAGGTCCTTGGCCTTCCTCTGTCCTTCACTGGATTCCTTTCATTTTTTCTTGAGACAAGGTCTCACTATGTAGTTCAGGCTGGCATTGAACTCACTATGTAGCCTAGGCTGGCCTTGACTTCTAAGCAATCCTCCTGCCTCAACCTCCCAAGTGCTGGGGTTGCAGGTGTGCACCAACAGGCCCAGCATTTTGCTGGGTTTCTAGTCTTCATTTTGTTGCCCTGGCTACTGTTTCTGGTTCCTCTATTAAGCCTGCAAACCACAGGTGTCTAAGAGACCAGGGCTGTGTTTCCTCTGGCCCTGGCAGGGAAATAGAACACAGACAGTGAGAATCCAGACATACTTCACAGTCCTGTCTGTATGTGGAAGCATTTCTGCAATGTTCTAAAAGCTTCTAAGTCTGGAACCTCTTAACTACTGTGGTACACTGAGTGGCAGTTATGCTTATTTAGTGAATGAAAAATGAGCTAGTAGACAGAAGAGACAGGATGTTAACTCAGGTCTTTCTACTTTCACCTCACCATGCATAGCTGATAAGCAAAGTGAGTAGAAAAACAATCAGGGCAGAGCAGCCAGCTGGGTCTGCAGAGAGGATGGCTGTGTCTCTCTGTGGCTCTTGGGAGCTATGGTTCCACCTTTTTATGTAAATATGGCAAACAGCAGGTTTGAACCCATGAGTTTATCTCTGCTCTTAAGCGCCTCTCTGAAATGATACTAAAGATATAAAATAGATAAAAATTTACAAGAGGAAGGAATATAGGAGATAGCAGTAGGTCAGAGAGGTTAACTGTTTCTTTTGAGACAGGATCTTACTATGTTGTGAAACTCAACAGCAGTTCTCCTGAATCAGCTTCCCAAGAGCTGGTATTACAGACGTGTACCACCATTCCTGGCTCTTAACAATTCTTTAAAAGATAAAAGGTTGTTAGAGCCCTGTTCACCCTCTAACAGTGAATTAGAAATTGAAGTAGCATGTTCTAAGGGAGGACCTGAGATGCAAGCAGAAGGGCCCCTTTCTGAGTCTCAGGAATTCCATGAGTAGGGTAGGCAGAGCAGAGGGGGCTTGGGGCCAGCCATGGGGACAGAGGGAAAGTGTCTAAGGAGCTGCTAGGTGCCCCTCACCTGAGCAGCCAAGCAACTACCCTTCTGTGGTGGGGTGGTTACTGGAAGAGAAACTGGATCAGGAGCTCTAGGTCTTGAGGGAACTGGGGAGGGTGGGGTGAGAGGCTGGGCCAAAACTGAGGTGAAGTGAAAGGCCACAGATAATGCTGGTGCCCTTCTGTAAAAGAGGCTTGTCCCCCCAGAATGTCTAGGGGAACCCACCCCCTGACAAGCTCTGTCCATGACACAGAGGTGTCTATCTCCTGCAATCAGCATGCACTATTGCTGTGGTGTCCCTGACCCTGTATATGCTGTGTACTAGCAGATCTGTCTATTTCCCCCCTGCCCTCCAAATATATTATTTTTCATGTTCTTTATTTAATGGTGAAGAGATACAAGAGAAGACGTATACTCCTTACCCACCCACCTATCCACTGTCTCTTTCTCTCAGGAAAGTATCATTTCTTCTAAAGTCTTTCCTGGCAGAGAACATATTGTCCTGTCTTAATCATTCCCTTACTTTGCTGTATAGTTTTGTTATGTTTGTATTGGTTTTGCATGGTTTTGAATTTTATATAAATGGAATTGTGGAGTTTATTATTCTACGACTTTTGGTAACTTAATATATTTCTGAAATGTATCTGAATTACTGTATGAAGCTGCAAGGAGTTCTATTTCCCTGCTACTCAGTGATTACTGGACATACACATTTAATTTTCCTACTTTGTTCCACTGGTCATTTTATGTACCATGATCTTTGGGAATCATCCTGAGAGCCCTTGCTCTTCCATATACATTTTAGCATCAACTTGTCAAATTCCATCATTATCAATCTCTTTAAATGGAACCCCCTTGAATCCATAGATGAATTCGGAGAAAATCAACATCTACATGACATTGAATCTTCCAGTTCATGAGCATATCTCTCCTCATTGAATGTTTTCAATAAAGCTGTATCTTTTCTTATAAAAATTATGCCTTGAGTATTTGATATTTTAATGCTTTTTACATGACAAGAAAATAATATTCAGGACTCCTAAAACTCATTACCATTTACTTGTGGATTTATGAACGGATTACCTATAAAAGGTTTTGTTTATTCTTTTTAATTTTTATATGCTATTCTTGCCCTTCTGTACAGGTAAGGCCACTATAGATAGTGGAGTACTGGTAGAACCCACTTTTGTCTCTGAATTTAGGAGAACAAATTTAACATTTTACCATTACTATTTCATTCTGGGCGTTTGTCTTAATGTTACTCATTAAACAGCAAATTTTATTTTATTACAAATGTTTTTTTTTGTTTTGTTTTTGTTTTTTTCCTTCTGGCCTTAAACTTACTGTAATCTTCCTGTCTCAGCTATGGAGTCCTGGGATTGCAAAGTGTGCACTACCATGCCTGGCCTGTCTGTTTAATTTCCATCTTCATCTTGGAGGGTGTGGTATCTCATGCCTGTAATTCAGCTACTCAGGAGGCTGCAGCAAGAAGACCGTTAGTTTGATGCCAGCCTGGGAAACTTGTAACAACACTGTCTCAAAAACAAAATAGAAAAGGCTTGAGATACAGTTCAGTAGTAGAACACTTGCCTAGCAAAACTTAAGCCCTAGGTACAATGGAAAAGAAGACAGCTTGGTGTGGTTTTTTGTTTGTTTTTGTGGTACTGGGCATCAATCTCAGGACTAGGTGCTTATGCCACTGAGCTATATCCCCAGCCCTAGACATGAATTTTTTTAAAAAATCTAGATGTTTTTATTTTTTTGCCTCCTAATTGACACATTTAGCCACTTTTGTTGCCATTTTATAGTTGCTATATTGCTAATACTTTTATTTTGTACTATTTCTTTCCTAACTTTTCCAGTGCTTTTTAAAAGTTGTTTTGCTACATATAAAATTCTAGGTTAACAGTTATTTTATTCATACATGCATATGTGTGTGTGTGTGTGTGTATATATATATATATATATATATATATATATATATATATATAGAGAGAGAGAGAGAGAGAGAGAGAGAGACAGAGAGAAAGAGAGAGAGAGAGAGAGAATGAGTCTCCCTATGTTGCTTCTTTTTTTTTAGGAGGGGGTCTATCCCACACTGCTCCTGGGTTCAAGTGATTTTTCTGCCTCAGTCTTCCAAGTACCTGGGACCACAATCACTTGCCATTATGTTGGCTGCATGTTTTTATGTGGTTACAACTCACCCACTTTTTTTTTTTTTTTTTTTTTCTTTTTGAGACAGGGTCTTACTATGCAGTTGAAACTGGCCTTGAGCTCACTTTTGTAGCCAGGCTGGTCTCGAACTCGCACCGATCCTCCTGCCTCAGCCTCCCGAGTGCTGGGATTACAGGCGTGTGCCACCACACCCGGCTAACTCACCCACTTTTTACACATGGATTATCTGAGTATCTTATTTTTAATTTTTGGAAGTTATTTTTAATTTAGGGCTGGGTATGGCACGGTGCCTGCCTGACAAGTGAGAGGTCCTGAATTCGATTCCTCGTACCCTCTCCCCCAAAATAAATAAATCAAATGAAAAAGATATGACACAAACAGAAAATAACTACATGGCAAACAGCATAATAATAATTAGCCAGGTGTGCTGACACACATTTGTGATCCTCTAGCATTTAGGAGACCAAGCCAGAAGGATCATTCATTGTGATTTCGAGCCCAGCCTGGGCCACAGTGAGCTCAAGGCAAGCCACAACTCATAGGAAGACCCTCTCTCAAAAAGACAAAATTTTAAAAAAGGAAGTTCTGTGTATTTCTTCTCCAAATCAGCTTCATCATTTTGTATTTTCTTTTGCATTCAGGTTTTTTTCTCTACATGGAAAAAGACAGTGACAATTTTTTTAAAAATACATTAAAAACATTATATATGCTGGGTCATTCCAATATCCTAAGTCTTTTGAGGGTCAGCATCTGCAGCTACTGTTTATGCTAGTTTTCCTTCACAGTGTCATATGTTATAAATTGACTGCAATTTCCATTTCTTTTTTGGTGGCCTGCTCAGCCTGCCTTGAGGGTGGGGCTGATGAGGCACCACATGGGGATCAAACCTCAATCCCTGCACTTGCCTAAACAGGTGCTTTAGAGCGCTGAGCTATCTTGCTGGCCCTGAGTTTCTATTTCTTGGAGTTTTATCTGTGGAATTTTCTTCTGTATTTGGTTTAAAAATCACCTAAGTTGGCATAAGCACCTGCCTGGCAAGTGCAAGGTCCTGAGTTTGATCCCCAGTACAAAAAAAACAAAAGCAAATAAAAGTAAAATAAAATAAATAAGGCTGGGGACATAGCTCAGCAGTCTAAAGCACTTGCTTAGGCAAGCTTAGGCAATCACAGGGATCGTGGTTCAATCCCTGGTACATATGCTGTGCCAGCCCCACCCCCAGGGTTGCTAAGCTGGCCACAAAAACTAAATCTATGTGGATTAACTTGTAAGAATGTATAATATGGGCCAGGCATGGTGGCGTATGTCTGTAATCCCAGCACTTGGGAGGCTGAGGCAAGAGGATTGGTTGGAGTTTGAGACCAGCCTGGGCTACAAAAGTGAGCTCAAGGCCAGCCTGAACTGCATAGCGAGGCCTTGTCTCAAAAAGCAAAAAAAAAAAAGAATGTATGATATGAAGAGCTGTGTAAATAAATTTCCTTTAAAAATTTTTGCGGTTCAATTAAAAACAAATTTTTAAAATTTCCAGACAGGAAATGTGTTTATTAGTTGTCTAAGGAACATGTCACTTTCAATGTTCAGTTAGGGGTTTTTAAGACAAGACAGACATTGCCAATTCAGTATGCAGATTATTCAGTGGCTGAGTTCAATTCCTGGTACCAACCAAATCAGTAAGACACTTGCTTAGCATGCACAAGGGCCTGGGTTTGATTACAGTACCAAACTCTCAGAAGAGGTCTCCCCACCCTTTTTAATCCATCATGGAAGTTCGTTTTGCTGATTCTGGTGAGATGAAGTTGGAGTGGTTAACTGATACTGAGCAAGTGAAATCTTTAAGGTCTTCTGTTATCCCTATCTTGGAGTAACAAAGGAGAAATACCTCGGAAAACAAAAAGTTAAAACTCTGGGGAAATACTAGTAAATTTTTTTTTTAAATCTGGTAAATAGGGCGCCGGGCGTGGTGGCACATGCCTGTAACCCTAGCACTCGGGAGGCTGAGGCAGGAGGATTGGTGGGAGTTCGAGACCAGCCTGGGCTACAAAAGTGAGCTCAGGACTAGCCTCAACTGCATAGCGAGACCCTGTCTCAAAAAGACAAAAATAAATAAATAAATAAATAAAGCTGGTAAATAGAGCTGGGTGTGGTGGCGCATGCCTGTAATCCCAGCATTTGGGAGGCTGAGGCAGGAGG
>PVJA010020197.1:0-37333 GCA_004027025.1 Myocastor coypus | reverse complement strand
GGCCCAACCAACCTATTTTCCTTTCTTTTCTTATCATAATCCATCTTTTGTACCTGCTCTAACACATTTAACTCATCTTCTTCTTCAATATCTCTATCTCAGTCAATTTATCTCATATGTCCAGAACATAAGTTGGTCAGAATTAAACTTATGATTAAAGACTTTCTTGACTGCTCCTGATTCATCCCTCTGCCTAAGATTTTAATCTTGCTTCTTTAGACCTCTTCTACTCCACTTAAATTTTCAAAGCAAGTGCACATTATGGTGGGCTAGACCATACTTGTTACTGATTGCTGATTCCAGCACTGTTATAGCTTGAGTCTCCATGGTTCCATGTCTTGGAAGCATCCACAGCGTAGCAATTGTAGGGTGTACTAGAATCTATTTAAGTGGGACCCTATGAGGTCTTGTCAGGGTCATAGACTTGGGAAGAGGTTCAGACAGTTCTCTCGTAGTACTGAGTTTTCACAATAGGTCTCTATGAAAAACAAACTTGGCTATAGTTTATCTTCATTTCCTTTCCATTTTGTGATGTGATATCTTCCTTTTGGATGTAGCCCTGCACTTACTCAATAGACCTGGCATCATGTCCTTAAGCTACTAATCTCTGGGGCAAATTTTTCTCTCTTCTTTCTAAGTTACTCAGCTTTAGATATGTTGTTGTAAAAGAAAACAGACTCATACAAATAATCCTCAAGCATTCTCAATAAACTCTTCTTATAATGATACAATTCTTGTTAAGGCCTTTGTGTTGTCCTATGGTCATGCTATTTCCAAATATCCAGGAACAGGCAAATTGTTTTTAAAAGGACAATTCTCAAGAGAATTTATAAATCAGTAAGTAGATCTTGTTTACAAAGATTTGTTTTTAAATTAGATCAACTTATGTGTTCACTTTAGAAAAAAATTACAAAAATTATTCTGTCGTATCTTATATGTAGTGTCATATCTTACATGAGTGTTCCACATTGTTAGTAATTTTCTGGGGAATTTTCATTAATTACACAGTAAAATACTAGCCAGGGTCTTAGATTTCTACCAGTTAATCCTTGTTTTTGTAAAATTGTCAGAAACAACCATTATTTAGATCAAATCCTTTATTTTGCTATATGACTTTTCTCCTCTAGTATGAATTCTAAATCTATTTTTCGTGGAGAGCCGTGTACTGCCGTACCCTAAAGATGGCGCCGGCTTCCGCCTTCCACCCCCGAGGGGTGAGTGCTCTCCACCATTGTTTATTACCATATATGGTCAAGGCTGAAACCCCTGGCTTGCTTCCGCGTATGTGGACCTACCGTTGACTGCCACGTAGCTAACCGGGATTGGATGCTCGGGAGTATTTAGTTAGAAGCCCGTGGGTGCTCGGGGGAGAAGTAAGAAAGACAACCGGGGGAGAAGTAAGAAAGACGGCCGAGATTGTGCAAGGGTCCTGAATAAACCGTTGAAGGAAGAGCTGTGTGTTGCGTCCTCCTTGCTGGCGAGGTGGCGCGCGACAATTTTTCCCATAAACTTCACACTTTAAACAAAAGTGATTTTAAAGACAAATTCTGATGAGTTATATCATCATTTAGCTTGTTCATTTCTGAGATCTAGCGTAGCTGTCCATGCTGGGTGACATATAGAACATATACGAGAAATACAAGTTAGAACACAAATGATTTATAAAGCAAAATCAGTATATGCCTAATTTATATTGAGGATTTTTGAAATAATTATTTACTTTTGTTAGTTTTATGAATTTCATCAGACATTCTAATTTTAAGAAATGCAGCATCTTAGAAAATCAAAAATAACTTATTTAATTGTTATTGTGGGTGAGCATTTGGTGGTAGCTGGGTCCCCCCTACTCAGTTTCTCAGCAGGCTCCTGTGAAGGAATCCACAGATAATGCTCATGCCAACACACAGTTTATGTTTTTTCCAGAATATTCTGTCCCCAGTACACTTGTGTAGTTTGGAGTTTTTATTTCCCTGCTAGTCTATAGGATGCTGGCCCTTTATTGTTATTGGCTGTATCTGTGCAGCTCCTATAGTAAACGCGCTTTCGCATAAGACCACTTCCAAAGTCCTATGAATCTTTTAAATGTGGACACTCACATCCCTCAAAACAAGCAAAAGAATCTATGTCATTTAAGGGGACACAACGCTTCCCTCAAAGACTTCATACTTTAATCAGACTCATGTATTTTTTTATTAAGCAAAGATCAACTGATTTCACATCACAATTAGATTTACAACTGACTTCATCTTTACTTCAAGAAAACAACCTTAATAACACCTTCCTGGGCCCACCTGAAACACATTCCATGAGCAACCAGGCCCAAGCCTGACACCTGAGTTAGAACTCCCTTGGCCTGCTAGAAACTCATTTGATTGAGCAACCAGGCCTGGTGCATGAGTGAGATAGCCCTGATCCCACCGGAAACTCATTCCACCCAGCAACCAGGTCCAGGACCTGAGTGAAACCTCCATGGGAGAGCCAGAAATGCCGACGCATGAGTGAGACCTCCCTGAGCCCACCAGAAACTCATTCGACCAAGCAACCAGGCCCAGCACACTCAGTGTGGAAAACTGCTACAGAATGCCCTGCAGAAAGACTAGAGACTAGACCCACTCAGCTGATCCAGTAACAGAACATCTTGCCAGAGTGGCACAGCAGGTTTGCCTCTAAGGGCTGCAATAGAAAGAAATGGAGCTCAGAAGTCAGACCCAAGCCAGATCCACCTGGACGGCTTTCAGCTTGATAGATTTGGACCTGGTGCTAAGGTAAGAACACTACCAAAGCTCTAAACCAAAAGTCAGAAGGCAGAGCTTTACAAAATGACAGAGAAGGAGCAAAATGCACTCTGAGGCCCCAAGCCCAAACAGAACAAATATAGAAGACAATAGCATAGAAGAAATTGTAAATCACACACCTGAAATTTCTGAAATAATAGCATCTGAAATAAAGAAACAAGTGCAGAAAGGCATAGAGGAAATCAGATCAGAGATAATTTCAGAAATTAATAAAAAAGGAAATATACCTATAATAAAAGAAGTGCTGGGGCCCGGTGGGATGGCTCAGTGGTCTAAACCGCCTGCTTGGGAAAGCTTGGGTGGATTCAGGGACCACGGTTCGATCCCCGGCACCACATGCTGCGCCAGCCCTGCCCTCGGGGCGGGCTGAGCCAGCCATAAAAATGAGTGAATAAACAAACAGGTTTGAAACAAGGAAAAAATAAATAATTTTTTAAAAAGATTAAAAAAATAAATAAAAAATAAAAGAAGCACTACATGCTTCTAAAGACAATGTTAAAAATATAGAGAATAGAAAAATGATAGAATCATTGAATGAGCAATATAGGAAAGTAATAGAATGTATGAAGCAGATTTGAGATGCCATACAGGAACTTAAAACCTAAATCACAAGCTGGCAAGACTGTTTCAATGAAAGTGAAAATAGACTTTCAGACATTAAAGTCACCATTGCAGCTAGTGAAGAGGTAAGGAAAGATCTCTTAAAAAACAACTAGGGGAGCTGGGGAGATGGCTCCGAGGCACAAGTGCCTGCTGGGGAAGTGCAAGGTCGTGAGTTTGAACCCCAGTCCCACAAAAAAAAAAAAAAAAAAAAAAAAAAAAAAAAAAAAAAAAAAAAAAAAAAAAAAAAAAAAAAAAAAAAAAAAAAAAAAAAAAAAAAAAAAAAAAAAAAAAAACTAGGGCACAGGAAAAAATAATTCAACGCTTGCAATATGATACAAAGATGAACAATGCAAGACTAATAGCTATCAATGAGAAAGGAGTCAACACAAATAATGTAAAAAGAATATGGACAGAAGTAATAGCAGAAAAATTCCCAAATATGGGGAAATAATTTGCCATTCAGTCAACTGAAGCATAGAGAACTCCAGATAACATCAACCCAATTAAAACAACATGCAGACATATAATAATCAAGATCTCAGAAATTCAGCACAGGAATAGTATACTAAAAGGTGCTAGAGAAAAGAAACAGATCACATTTCAAGGAAACCCATTAGGAAAACAGCAGATTTTTCTTTAAAAACCATCAGGTCAAGAAGAGCCTGGAGAAAAGTACTTCAAGTCTTGCAAGAAAACAAATTACATCCCAGACTGCTATACCCAGCCAAACTCTCTTTCAAGTTTAATGGAGACGCATAATACTTCCAGGACAAAGAACAACTAAAGAATTTCATGATGACAAAGCCAACCCTACATAGTTTACTCAAAGATGTTCTAGAGAAGGGTGAAAAAGACCACAAGTCCATGAAGGAGAATGCAAAGCACCCACAAAATAGGATGAGTAATTAAACACAGGAAAAAAAAAAGAGTTGATCAAAAGCAGTCTTTCAATTATGCTTTTGTATACAGCAGCAGAATGTCTATCAGCATATTCTAGAAATGGACTTCTCCTGCACCCTATGAGCCATGATTCTCTCTGGATCTACAGGGTGGATGTCAAGGACGTAGCAGTAGCTCAGTCCCACAAGTGACACCTAGCCACCAGTAAGTAACATGGACACTGACCAGGTACATGACGTAGTCGATCTTTGTACGATATCCTATCCCCAAAATGTTAGTTCTACTTATATATTTGCAATTCCAGAACTTATGTTATATTTTATTCTTAGTAATTATTTTTTTCTTAGTAATTCTTTACTACCATGGAAACACTTTCTTGTTTGATATCATTGTATATATTAACCTATACAACTACTATATGAGTATTCTGAATTGAATACAGATTCATACATATGATTCACAACATTCTGGTCTCTAACTTGGAATCATGATTTGATTTGAATTTTGGAATATTATTTTTAATTATTTAATTTAATTTAATCAATTAATATTTGATTAATTTTCTTAATATTGTATAAATATACTTTTTGTTTTATGATTCATACTGTATCTCTGACTTACAATCTACTTATAAGACATGGTATGATATTTTCACCTAGTATTAGAAACTTTCAAAAGAAAAAAGTATATATATATATATATATATATATATATATATATGTATATATATATACATATATATATATATATACACAAAAGGATACACATATGTTTATATATTTATGATAGATATACAGCTCCTTTGTCTTAATTGATTCAGAATAAAAGTTTGTAATAACATCGTTTAGATCAGACACCAGGTCTGCACCTTTTCATCTGAATAACTACCACAAAGAGAACAATATGCATTATATTAATTTTAGCCACCCTACTAATTTGTTTTGAAACTATTTCATTGTTATTTTATCTTTTTTCTCATTAAAATGAATAAAAAATGAAAATCAAAAAAGAGGAAGGAAACAACCATAAGACAAAACATTCTGTCATATATACAGATCTGGCTCCAACTGAAAGAGCAAACAAACCTATAAGGGTCATCATGAAATTCTGTATATAATTAAATATCTAAATTATTATAAACATATTACCTAAAATTGAAATATAAGGCTAAATATTGTTTTATTTTATTCAGTACATTAAAACGTAAGAATATCTAGATTATTGAATACTATGATAATTTTATACATATACATATTATATAATTTTAAATCAAGTTAAATATTTTTCTCTCCTCAAATATAATTTCATTTCAAGTAAATTCAAACTCATCTACTCTATTTTTCAGAATGTAGAGCACAGTTATCTGCAAACATCTCCCTGTGCAATCTTGTTTGTATCGAGGAAGAGAAAAGGTGCCCCATTTTGACAATATGCATTGTTCTGTTCCTCCCAGGCCCATTTTTCTCTGCACGAATTACAGTGCTCTGAGCTTCTGTGAGATCAATTTTGGTGCCTTCATTCTTTATAGCCATATGGAGAAAAGGATGACCATTTCTCAAAGACCTAAAAGTAGATTATGGTTCAACAATCCCACTACCAACATTAATTTTCAGATGAAATATTTGCTCTTCAATGTTAATTGTGGCACTATTTGCAATAGTGGGGAAATTTGCAAACAAAACGTAGATCAAATGATGAATGGACAAAGAAATGAGGTGCATGTGCACTTGCATACGGTTCCCCTAAAAGTTTTAATTCTTTCATGTTTGACCAACTGAGTTGTACCAATCAGCTTTTCTGTCAATGAGACACAATTTCCTCAAACACAGTTTAAAAGCAAGTTGTAATTCGGCTTATGGTTTCCAGGCAGCCAGTGCATGCTAAACCTGTCCCAAGGACGAACCATCATGGTAGAAGGGCATGGTGAAGCAAAGACACACAGTTCAGCCAGGAAGTAGAGCTGGGAATAAATTAGCAGAGAAGAAGAGGCAAGAGGCCAGATACAGCTCAAGCACCACACCACTCAGACATACCCAGAAGTGGATTTCACCACACCTCTGGGGGAATCCCAAATCAATCAATTTAACTCACTACGTTATCTGTCACATGAATGGAACTAGAAACAATTATAAGTGCAATAGTTCAGACACAAAAGATAACTGCTAAATACACTTGCTGAGAGTAGATTATGTATGTATGTATGTATGCATGTATGTATTTATTTATTTATTTTTGCAGTACTGGGGATTGAACTCAGGATCTTGCACTTACCAGGCAAGCACTTATTCTACTGAGCTATCTCCCTGGCGCTGCTGAGAATAGAAACTTAATGAAAATCCATTATTTACTTACTCTTCACACATGTCCATGTAGACTCCCAATAGAGACAGTAAATTTCAGTGAGAAGCATTTTTTTGTTTTCAAAACTTCTGAATGCAAATGCCAGTAGCTTTTCATAGATAGTGAAGTTTGAGGTATATAAATTCTACTTTGGGGCCCGGCAGGATGGCTGCGTGGTCTAAAGTGCCTGCTTAGGAAAGCTTAGGTAGCTGCAGGGACCGCGGTTCAATCCCCAGAACCACATGCTGAGCCAGCCCTGCCCTCAGGGCAGGCTGAGCCTGCCATACAAATAAATAAATAAACAAACAAACAAAAGTTCTGAAACAAGAAAAATAAATTTTAAAAAATTCTACTTTATGGCCTGGTGGGATGGCTCAGTGGTCTAAAGCACCTGTTTGGTAAAGCTTGGGTAGCTTCAGGGACCACGGTTCGATCCCCAGCACCACATGCTGAGCAAGCCCTGCCCTCAGGGGTGGGCTGAGCTGGCCATAAAAATTAGTGAATAAACAAACAAACACTCTAAAACAAGAAAAATAAATAAATAAAATTTAAAAATTTCTACTTTATTAATTTGAGACAACTAGTTTCTCTGTTATGCATTATGAATAAGATGTTAGGGTATTTATTTTCAAGGACAGGTGGAATTCTTTAGCTCTTCTACTTCTTATCACTTAGGGAATGCAATGTATTAAAATAAGGAAGGCATTTACTGCTAGTCATCCCTTATTCTTTAAGTTTTAATTATATTTAAAGTCAATTTTCATAATAATTGAAAAGTCTTAAAGTGAACATATCAAAGTTGAAATAATTTTAAAAGTATTCGGGGGCCTGGCAGGATGGCTGAGTGGTCTAAAGTGCTTGCTTAGGAAAGCTTAAGTGGCTGCAGGGACCACGGTTCAGTCCTCGGCACCACACGCTGCGCCAGCCCTGCCCTCAGGGCAGGCTGAGCCAGCCATAAAAATAAATAAACAAACAAAAGTTCTGAAACAAGAAAAAAAAATTAAAAAAAAATAAAAGTATTCAATATTTCAGCAGCTAAATTTCCTAAAAGATTATTTATGGGACAATTAGAAGTCAATTAAAACTCTATAAAATTAAAACAAAATCCTCTGCAGTACAATGTTCTAGATGCAGGTTTCATCATTATTAGATTTTAGAACAGTTAAAGATAACTTTTTTGCCAAAGTTTGTAGATATTTTAGTTATTAAAATGAAATATATTGTTTTTAATTTTAGAGACATACTCTTTATTATAAATCCATGACTTTAGTCTAAAGGTCTTCACTGTAAGTGATTAGAATCACTGAATATCTAAACAAAATCTATTTTCAAAATCTGTGGTAATATGCAGTGGCATCGATACAGCAATGATAAATACCTGGGAGTTCAGCACACCTGACTGTGTAACTTAATCAAGTCATGTGACTGGGTTAGCTCTGACTTTGCCTGTGTCATTTCAGGAGATGACTGGCTGCTGTGATTTCCTGACCTCATGCCACGGTAGATCTGCTAATATACTGCTCATGGTGGGCAGCTCTAGATGTCCTGTGGTCAAGTATTCACTTTCTGTTAGAGCCTAGAAACAAACCAGGGAATGGTTCTGAAATGCAGCTTATTTCTCCGTTACAACAAAAAAAGGACTTTTGTCCTTCATAATATCATTCCTGAATCTCTTCTGTATTGTGAAGGAGGCTTTGAGACAGCGTTCTTATTCAACACAGATATGGAGGCACCGATTTTGCTTGTAGATATCACAAGTCCGAATTTTTCACACTACTGCAGGCATTCAGAAGTTAAAACAGTATTTTTGATTTCTTTATTTATTTTGCTTTGAGATACATTCAAAGTGGGCAAACTGTGATGAAAAGAATTGCAGATAATACTCACAATTATGGTACATACTCAGTCGTTGGTACTGAAAGAGATCGTCAGTGATTAGATGTGTAAAGCGTGCAACGGAAATTTTCTCTACTGGGAAATACTAGAAAATATCCTAAAATCTAGATCTTTTCAATTACTCAATTGTTAGTAAGAAAATTTATTTTGCAACTCTTGTCAAGCTTGTGTGGTTTCTACTTCCAACTTTCTGTTTGCTAACTCGCTATCATAATGATATTATAGGGAGATTCACAACTATTCTGCAGAATATCAACATTTAAGGACACATCATTTGAATGGGAAATGAAGTTCAAGTGATAGGGAGTGGCTGATAATAATTAGGTGAATTAGAATAGCCTTATGGCATCATCATAGATGTCTGATGTCCCCTTTCCAATAAAAGTGACATAAACCAAATCAAAAGATAGTTTCCATTTGGAATCTTGTTCTGCATGTGCTATCATGCTGAAGTATTTATATTCTATGGATAAGAATCTGAGAGGTAAAGAAAACAGGATATAATAGAATCTCCTGTTGTGAAAATTTAATTTTGTAACTGCCGTGCTAACGTGATTTGAGATTTTACCCTAGTTGGACTGAAAGTGTTGATAATCCTTCTCAGCCTATTCTACCTTAAGAACTTCTTAGAGCTAATAAGTAATGTGTGGATTCTCACAGTTAATACATATTTCTCTGCCAGTTGTCTTCTTGGAACTGCATAATAAACTCAGTGAGACTCACTGCATAGACACACAGAACTCACAGAAAAATTCATTAGGTTCAAGTGTCACTGCATGGCTGTGTTATACTTAGACTCATTTTTCTTTACTTCTACTCATTTTAACTTAAAGTCTAAGATAGGATTTTTAGGGTACTATATTATTATCATTATTAATAATAATAAGTATTATTATTAATGTTTGACAGTCTACATTAAACAATCATTAGCTGAGGATATAACTCTGTCACATAAGCACCTGGCTGGCAAGTACAACATTCTGGGTTCAATTTCCAGTACCAAAAAATAATGATGATAAAATAAAAAGAAAACAAGCCTTAAAAATTGGTATTTGTGAATATCAAATATCTTAGACTTAACTTGGAATTGGTATTTTCCAGAAATCATTGATATTCTAATAAATCTCCATGGACTGTGATAAAAGCAGTTACACATTTTTACACAGATATTTAGACATATAAGCACGTACCAAATTTTAGCCAATCCATCCTTTGGTATTTTTCCTAGTCTCTTACACTCGATTAATACTCTTTTGTTTTCTTGCAACCCAACCATTTACTTGAGAGCATAATAGTAACTGAAATTACATTAGAAAAGCAGAAAAGTTTACACACGATGGATAAAACTTAAGAGCAGTTTAGTATGTTGACATGTAAAAGGCTCAGATCAACAGCTTCCAGTATTGCCAGTTTCACCAGCAGCACACTACAATTATGGAACTTTTGACTTTGGATACAACTACCTTCTCTCAGATCAAAGAGAAGAAATCTACTGTACCAATAACCATCAGAACATTTATCATGTCTACACCCTGTGCCCTGTGTAACTATAACGAGGACAATGATATGCATTGTATCAATTATTGTGAATGTTCTACTAATGTTTTGAAAAGTAATAAAAAAATAAATAAACTATACACAATTTCAAAACAAGTTAACAAATTTTTTAAAAAGTTGGCATTTGGCTGTGTTTAGTCTAGAGCTCTTGGAAAATGGCTAATGATGTTTCCAAGGAAAATAATGAGACTTTTAAGCAAAAAAAAAAAAAAAAAATCACATATGGTAGCAATACACTGTGTGCATTCAATAATTAAAATGACACTGCTTTGAAACCTATTAAAAACAGACTTCAATAAAGACACTGTAGATAGTATGCACAACAATGGCCTCTATCCTCTCAATAGCACAACCTAGCTCCCTCACATGTGCAGCTTACCGTTTGGATACCTTCCTATGAGACTCTAGTGTTGCTCCTGACCTGACAAGGGGTACATCACCAGTAGTAATGCAAGTTATAAGACCTGGCTATAAACAAAAGTGAAGTTTGGCTGGCTGGTCCTCTGCTCCTACCTGCTGTGCAGCCCAATTTCTAATGGGTCAAGGGTCAATATTTGAGCTGGGGACCTTTGCGTACAAAACAGATGACAAGTTACCTCTGATTTTTATTACCTAAAAAGCTATTTTCTCCATAGCACTCATGACATAATCATGCTTTAATTGTATGCTAATATATTAGCGTTTATGTCTTGTGAGGAAAGGATCCAAGAAGAAACACAGCTATTTTGTATCAGGGTATAGAAATAAGCTTTGAGGGCACTTCAGAAGTCTATACATCTACCCCATCCAACATAGACTTAAAACTATAAAAACGATGGTTTATTTAAGAACTATTCTCTGCAGACTCATTTCAGAAGAGAGCTGCAGATACATTGAGTGTCCAAGACTGGCTTGAGATTCATTACCCTTTGTCTAGCCACTGTCATGGTTTAAATCAAGAATGTACCCCCAAGGGATTCATGTAGCCACAGATGGGACTTTTGGAAACTTACTGAACAATAGTTGACTTGCTATTATGTGATGTGTCTTAGTCTGAGGAGAGTTTCACTTGCGGTTTGATGTAAAAAGGCACATCTGTCTTCTGTTCTCCTCTCTCTTCTCTTTCTGTCCTGCCTACAATGATACATGCAGCTTGCTTTTGCCCAGAACATTACAATACGAAGTTTATTTCCATGATATAGTCAATGTACTACAGGCTATAAGAGTGAGCCAAAGTACACTCCTCTTGTCAGTTATGGGTGTTTTTTCCCAGAAACAAAGGAAGTGAGTAACGCACGTGTCCCAGAGAAGTGGGTTATTGCCATGTGGTTCAGAAACCTTTGGAACTAGTTCAGAGAAGAACTTTGAAAATGTTTGAAGAGATCAGCTGTTATAAGCCAAACCTCAGCACGTTATAAGCCAAGCTTGATGAGAGATGTTGGCTATAGCTCAGAAGACCAGATACTGATGATAAAAAAAAAACAAAAAACAAAAAACAAACAAACAAACAAACAAACAAACAACAGATGGTAAAAACTAGGCTTTAAAGGTTTTGGGGGGAAGAAACACTCTATGGAGGATTGGATTTGAAGTCATGTTAGTCAAGTCCTAGCAGAAATTTTGTTCACCTTTTCTTTCTGTCCTGACATTTTTCAGGGAACTAAAATTAGTGATGACAGAATAATTCATCCAGTGAGGAAATTTCAAGACAACTAAAGAGGGCACTATTCAGGCTCTAGAATCAGTAGTGGTTACAGATCTTGGAGAGATCTGCTCCGGGGGAACGGGCGGGAGAATGGAAAAGCAAATTGAAAATTTTAGCAAAAAATTGCCAGTGGCAAGAAGGAAACCGCCTATAAGTTTAAGGCCTTTATGTACTTGGTTGCACAGAGATTTACTGCTAAAAAATGTTCGGCATGAAAAGAAAAGTCTTTTTTTTTGGGGGGGGGTGGGTACCAGGGATTGAACTCAGGACCCTGTGCTTATTCTACTGAGCTAGTTTCCCTACCTAAGAAAAGTCCTTTGAATCAGGATAAAAGCCAAAAATTCCTTTAGCAAGAACATACATTTCACAGGATCAGGGATGCAAAAAGAAAATTTGCTTTAAGAAGACAAAATCAGGTTAACCTGTAAAACAATGCCTGGTTAGAAAATTCATTTGTTAGGATACCATTCACAGTCTGAGGCATCCTACCACTCACAGGCTGCTGCAGCCATGAGCCAAGGGTTCCCACCTATTGTGCAAGCAGCAGAAAACGTTGGCATCATCCACATGGTGCTGGTTTTATGGATAGCACATAAGAGTTTTAGTGTCACAGAAGCTTCAGTGGAGACTTCAGAACAAGACCTAGGAGACCAGACAGTGCCCTGACAGCGCAGTGTGTAAAACTTTGACAGATAAGCTGGGTGTGGTGGTGCACACCTGTAATCCCAGCACTCGGGAGGCTGAGGCAGGAGGATCGGTGTGAGTTCAAGACCAGCCTGGGCTACAAAAGTGAGCTCAAAGACAGCCAGAACTGCATAGCGAGACCCTTTCTCAAAAAGACAAAAAGAAAAAAAAAAAGCTTTGATAGGTAAACCAAAATTTAGCAGAGACCAGAAGATGTAGAAAAAGTCGAGAAAGTGGAGTATCTGAGAAAGACCGAGGTAATGAGATCATCCTAAAAAAGAGGATATGCGAGCACAGAAGATGAGCTGCCCACAGTATGTGAAATTTGTAATTTTGCACTTGATACTAGACATGAGTTAAAGGATTTGGTGTTTGGTTTCCTGGATTTTGACCTTGCTTTAGTTCCCTTCTTTTCTGTCCGTTTCTTTTGTTTAAAACGTTAGCGATGTTTAACTTTCTTTTCTTTATTTTTACAGAGCCTTCTACATAATTTTACCTCAGTCACTTAGGAGCCTTGTGACTCGAACTTTTCAGAAATAATAAAACTGTGAAGACTTCAGGGACACTTAGAGGTGAGCAAAATTCATTTTTCATAAATGGATATACCTGATTCTTTTCATGGACTGGACATAATGCTATAGTCTATAATGAGAATGGCACCGAAAGTTCCTATGTATTCATAGGAGAGCCTTCAGAAAGTGACTGAATCGAGGAGGTGCGATAGCTGACCATAGGGGGCCTGATCAGAAGCAGAGAGGTGCCAGTGGGACCTGGGATGCTTATCTTCCTGCTTTGCATTTCCTTTCTGCTTTCTGTTCACCATAATTTGAATAGGTTTCCTCTGTTCAGGCTCTTCTGGCATGCAGCTTTCTTGTGCCTTGGAGCAAGCCAATCCTAGCCTACAACCATAGGCAAACTGCACCTCTCCTTGTTTAAGTTATAGTGTTAGGTATTTATCCCTATGATGAAGAAAGATTATCAGAGCCGTCATGGTGTTCTGAGCCATTGCAGCCCTGGCTTCAGTGGTCTTAAGGTTCTCCAAGTTGTAGACGTGGGAGTGACTCACGTGATGAGATAGTTAGGCAGAAATTTGAAATAATGGAGTGATGCTGGCTTCCACTGAGATTTCAAAGGAAAAGCCAGATAAGCTAAGACTTTCAAGACAGAGAACCTGGAAGTAGCCCCTGATGAAGTTATGTACACCGGACTATGGGAATAGTGCTGTAGTTGAGAATATGTAACATTTGAGCATCCACAGTAAGGTCTCCCTGCCAAAAAGCCATCAGTACTACCGCTATCAAAGAAAGCTGCAGATAGTATACAGATTTGGCCAAAGATTTAGCATTGTAAGCTTCCGTGAGTAAAATCATAACATAGGGCCTCTCAAATCTCCTAGGATCCCAAATTCTACTTTCAGGTGCCTGTGTTCCCTGAAATGGGGTTTTACAACTTAGTTTTAGTTTTCTTTGGCTTTTGCTCTTTGAATCAATCCCCTTCCATAATTTTATTCTGCTCTTTTTAGCCAGAGATGCTTAGCCTAGATAATCTCAGCTGTTTCTTGTAAGTGTACTTTTTTATAGAGTCTTATTCTTTGAGATGTGTGTGTGCGTGTGTGTGTGTGTGTGTGTGTGTCTGTGTGTCTGTGTGTCTGTGTGTCTGTGTCTGTTTGTGTTGGTGTCTTAGAAGATGTTTTCAATATAAAAGTTTGCAAAATACTGGGCTTTTTGGCTTTGGATCTCTAGGTGATAGAATGAATGTATTTTTCATTGGGAGGTGGAGAGAAACTTTTGAATTTCATGAGTCACAGACACTGGCTTTGATGGTGGCCCCAAACATCAAAATGTTAAAGGTTTGATCCTTTTGCAAGTGCTAAGATATTGAAAAGTTATGTCCTAAACTGAAGTCTTTAAAGCCCTACAAAGGATTTCAGAAATTACTATGGGGCCCCAGTCTTCCATTTGCATTCTGTCTGATGAGGTGAGAAGATTATTATATTTATAATAATAATAATAATTATTATTATTATTATTATTATTATTATTATTATTTTATTTTTTGCCATGTTGGGGATTGAACTCAGGCTTGCCAGGCAAGCCTTTATTCTACTGAGCTATCTCCCTGCCCCATTTTTAAACTTTTTCATTTTTAAATTTATTTTGCAGTACCAGGGATAGAACTCAGGACCTTGTGCTTACTAGGCACGTGCTTATGCCACTGACCTCTATCTCTGGCATTTATTATTATTATTATTATTAATAAGATGATGATGATGATGATGATGATGATGATAATTATGATGATATGATGATGAAGAATTAAAATTTATTTTTAGTACAAGGTCTCACTATGCAGTTGGGACTTATAGTGATCCTTCTGTTTCATCCTTCCATGTGTTGAGATTATGAGCGTGCATCACCACGCCTGGACTCAGTGGCCTGCTCAGCATGCCCCGGGGTGGAACTTGCGTGGCATGTGGTGCCAGATATAGAATCCCGTCCCTGTGCTTGCGCAAGTAGTTTATTATTAATAAAGGCCTAAATCGGTAGAGCTACTTGATTTCCTACAGGACCTCATAGAAATATAAGCTAAAGAATACTTTTATCTTTAATAAATTAATTCCATCATATAATTTATTGCCCTCATATGCTTTGAATAAAACAGAAAAAGCATACAATTTCTCTTGGAACCCGAGGGAAGGGAGGTGCTCATATAAGTTACAGAATCATGTAAGTACCTGTCATCCACTCTAGTTTGTTTATTGGTTTCATTTGTGTGGAGTGACTTTCTGTAGTTTAATCATTGAGACTGTTCTCTAAACTTGGAAGTCTCACTGCACATGCTGCCTTGTTTTACTAAAATGCCTCAATTTGTGTCTTTTTCGAGTGTGACATTCATTCACTTAATTGGATCACCCATAATTACTGTAACAAATATTAGGTATATATTTGGTTCTTAATTCAATAAAATACCTTTAAATTATTACCTTTTTTTTCTGGTTCATCTACTGCCAAAAATGTAAGTAGCTAAGCTGCGGAAATCATTCTGTCACATATAAGATATAGATTTGTCCTTTTCTGCTCTTTATCTCAGTGCCTTTGATGAATAAGCCACATTTCACTGTTAGCAGCTTTCTGAATTCCTCCTACGCAGGAACACTGTAGAGGCCATACACAGAGCTGTTACCATACCCAAGCAGCAATCATATACTCTTGAAAATATCCATTTTATCTCACTGAAGATCCTATTCTAACCCCGTGACTTTTGAAAAACACATTCCTGGCTATAAGGTAATATTTTCTTAGGAAGGCTCTGCTATTATGGGTTGTGTCTGGTTTTTCCCTGAAAGCCTCATGCAGTCATGAGGTGGGGAATTCTACAGCTTGTGATTAGCTCATGATGCACTGGGATTATGGTTGGTCCACAGTTGGGGTTATGGGTCTTGGTACTGCTAGGATTATGGGGGTGTGTACTTCCCCCAGCCTGGGCCAGAGAGTCTAAATGCAATACAAGACAGACGGAGAGACAGATTTCCTCTCTGTTGTCATCATTTCTGTTGTGTCACCGAGGACCAATGCTCTCTGCCCTGTGACGATCTTCTTTGGAGTCAGCCGAGTATGGACAGAACCTTCTAGGAACTGTGAGCTTCATACACCATTTCTTTCTTCGTTTTGGGTGCCAGGTGTTTTCCCAGCAAAGAGAGAAGAGTACCTGAAACACTTGCTGTCCTTTTGCTTATATGTCTTTACTTTTTTTCAGAAAACCAGCCACAACTTTTCAAAATGAGAGAAAAGAAATCTATTCACTAAAATCTCATCGAAAACTAATTTTGTCATCTTTCTTCCCATCCAAGCACCTGTGTTTTTGTTCTTGGCTTGTCTGTGATTTTTTAAGAGCAGAGCACTAGATTAATCTAGGCTATTGTATGACTGCTATATAACATTATCAATTATTTACAAAGAAATAACAGTCCTGTAAGCATTAATTTTGGTAAGAAACTACTCAAGACTATATTAGCATTTATGTTCTGTTTTATTTCCTTTGTGGTTCTTGGATTGACCTCAGGCCTTTGTATAAGATCCATCATTAGTTCCTTTTCATCATTTTCCTATTAACGTTGGAGACTGGATCTTGCTAATTCACTAAGTTTCCCAGACTGTGCTCAACACTGGACTCCTCTGGTCTCAGGCTTCCAGAATATGGTGAATAAAGGCATTTACTCCCTGCCAAGCCCTTAATATAACCTTTAAAAATAAATAATTTCATACTTAAGATAGAGTTACTACATTCTTTGGCCTCTATATCTCTAAACCAATTATAATTAGTCACACCTACAAAAGATTGCTTCAAATCCAGCACTTAAAACAAGAAGAATGTCAGAATGATAGTCTAGACATTTAAAAACTGCCTTACCCCAGTAGTTTAGAATCTTTTCAGGCACTTCTTTAAATAGGTGACCTTGAAAAGTTAGTAGACTTTTGTAATTCATTATTTCCTCAGTTCTAAAGTAAGACTAATGAAGCTTTGCTTGCTTAAATATAGTTAGGATTAGATAACTTAAGCTGCCTAAAATGCCTGGTATAAGGAAGATATTTAATCATTTTAAAAACAGATTAAAATATTCTGTACAAAATTGACTTAAAATAGACCACCTTCTATTGCCTCCTGCTTCTTTGAGTGGCTGTATTTTTCTTTCAGGTTCAAGCATGGAACACAGCTGATGACTCAGAATCTAAAATGATATGAGCCGCATAAAAGCCTGTGTGCATGTGTCGTAGGTTGTCTGCGCATTGAGTCAAAAGCATTGTCTCACTCGTGTAAGGTTTACTTCCAACAGGAAATTTGTTTTCTGAGGCAGTCCATAGGAAAGCACATATTCGGAAGGACATTCTTTGACTTTGTGTCCATCGAAAAAGGAATGATTGGCAAATGGGAAGGTTGTGCTTTCTCCGAGTTTCAAGAGGTTATCTTCAGCTTGATTTTAGGCTCTGTAAAATGTTGATAACAACCTGTCCGAGTTCCTGTGTGTACACTTGAATTTTCAGTGGACAAGCTGCATACAGATTGTGTGGAAGGAAGATCCCGAGAGAATACCTCACTGCCATTTGAGGAAATTGCTGCTGCCTTGGGGGAGAAAAGCCAAGATTTGCATCACCACTATTTTGAAACATTATCGCTTTTTAAAATATTGCTTTGCTAAATTAATTTCCCAACAATTATAGGAAATGTCAGAGTTAAGCATACATAAAAATAGACTTCTTCATAGCCTCAAAGTATGCCTTTTTCAAAGGAAAAGTGAAATGTTTTATAAATGCAAAGAAATCTTTAAAATAAAGTATCTTTTTTAAATAAGTAGGATAGTTGTCTTTAAAATGCTATATAAAAATACTGTTGCTAAATCATAAAGTTTCAAAGATAATGACAAAATATTCCCTTATAAATGTCACAAATACAGTTGTATTCTTACTGGTGAATTTCCTTAAATATTAAACTAGAAAGAAAATGAGTTCCCTAGAACTAGACAGAAAAAAACAACAGCCCCCAAGCCGTGGTCAGTTGGGGCTGTCCGCATTGCTCAACAGTTAAGAAAACTGAGAGGAAATATGAGATTTTTAAAAAGCCAACACCACGGAGATCAATAATTTGAAGCATGTGAGAACAAGTTTCTGAGATAACACAAAAGAGATAAAGCTTTTGTTCGGAAAGAACTGAATCTCGCAATCTTATCCTGTAGCCAGCAGTTTCTTTGTGCAGTGCGGAAGTACATAATGTTTTAGAATCACTAAAGCAATGGAAATGTAAAAATGTCCTTTTGGAGTTCCAGGAAAGTATTATTCCTGATGTGCCCTGTAGAATTACCTTATTCATTATCATTCAATGACTATATATATAGATCCCTCACAGAAAATCCTTCTGGGTATGTTAAACTGAAACCCATTTTGGTGATTTCACATGAGTCTGTTAACATCAAGAAGGACGGTGCTTGGATATTTTATTTTTCTTTATACCCATCTTCTTCTTTGATGATTTTCTCCCTCTGTGATGAACTGCTTTTCTGAGTCTCCTATCATCTTTTTGTAATTGTCTGATATATGTCCACCGCTCTGAGATTGTCGTAACCTCAACTGTGATTTCAAAATAATGTCCATGCCGTTTTTACAAATTGTAAAATGACATTCCCACTGAAAAAGCGTTTTTTTAGGATTAACACGTAATTTGTATTTGGATTTTGTTAATGTTCTTAAGCTATTCCTTATTGTAGTTTTGCGAGCCGGCTCTGTGTAGCCCCCGGTGAGTGCTACCGAGGCTGCTGTGCACAGAGCTCCGGCTCAGCTCCTAGGCTCTTTGTTTTTTTTTTTTAATTTATTTTTTTAAATTTTATTTATTTACTTTATTCTTGTTTCAGAATGTTTGTTTGTTTATTCCCTCATTTTTATGGCCGGCTCAGCCCACCCCAAGGGCAGGGCTGGCGCAGCATGTGGTGCCGGGGATCGAACCGTGGTCCCTCAAGTCGCCCAAGCTTTCTCAAGCAGGCGCTTTAGACCACTGAGCAATCCCGCCGGGCCTAGGGCTCGTGACACCGGGATACCATGCAAAGAAGCAAATACTGGAGCAGAAGTGCTTGATAGAGAGTGTCTTCGCTGACACGCGCGGGTTCTCCCTTTCGTTTACATATTCCACACTCTGCACATGGAATTTTTGGAAATTTAAAATTGATTTATAAATAAAATGCCATGATAATATTTCCAAGTTTTTAGAGTCATGATTCTTTTCCATTAGGTTCTAAAGTGCCACTTTCAACTAACTCCAAGAAAGCACTCAAAATATTTTGATTATTTTTTTTTCCAATTGCACTGCTGACGTATTATCAAGTACTTGTGTAAAAAGCCAAAAGGCAAACAGCAATTCTTCAAACTCCAAGGAAAACATTCATTAGACATATAAACTTTTTAAAAAGTCGTCTTTCCTTAGGAAGGGAAAAGCAATTCCAGAAAATCAGAAAACAATCGAAAAAACGTAATCAATTGGGGTGATAGCTCAGTGGCATAAGGGCCTGTCTAGCAAGAAGACCCTGGGCTTGATACCCCTGTTCCCCCCAAAAGAAGTAAACAACTGCAATTACTCTATCCTTTTTCGAAGGGAAAAAGCACAAGCATAATGTGAAATATTTTTTCCTTTCGCTGCAAATATATAGACAAAAAGTTATCATTTATTAGGTCATTGGTATAGCAGATATAGATATGAATCGGTAGATGCTATTCTCTCAGATTTTTATTGAGTGCCTATGATTAATATTATGTTAAATATTTATAAACCAGAATAAAACAGATGATTTCCAACTTGAAGTTTATAAAAATATAATCAGCAAAGCAGATACCTCTGTACAAGTCATCCTGCAATAATCTGAATGATTAAAAAATGAATCAAAGCTATTATCTGAGCATATGGAGGGATGCATCAGGTTCAAAAAGTAGACATCAGGTAAATGACAGTAAAAATGCACCAGTAATCAAGACCAGAAGAGACATTTTCCCAGATAGGGGGAAGTATATAGAAGATGAGGGAACTTTTATGAAAGTTTTCAAATTTCACCTGATTTACAGTCTCATAAATTGCCTAGGTAAGGTTTTTCAAATGTTGAAAAATAACACATCACTAGTAGTTGTGGGCGGTGGGGTTAAAAAAAATCACTGCAGCACAGCAAGCACCACGGGCGCAGTGTTCACACTTTCCAGCTTATTGGATGAAGCCCCTGGGGGCAGAGGGGCCTTGGAATGTCCCTACTGCTCCCCTGCAAACGCATCCAGATGCAGGCCCACTGAGGAACCCAATGCTGAGAGAGCTTCGTAAGGGACCATGCCTAAAATGTCCCCCTGTAGCTCACCAAAGGACATGCGCTTTATTGCACGGGACCACAAATTAGAGTTTTGAAAAGCTAGGGAAACGTGAATGGCAGTGAGCGCAGTTTTTTGAAAGATGCTTGAAACCTGGAAGATCAAACTTTGGTACGTTGATATAATATCAGACGTGTCTTCCCTGAGGGAAAACGGAAATCTTTCATCCATGAATATTTTCAATGTATCCCTTTGGGAGACAGGCTAGAGAGTAGTGCTTGCCTGATTGCCCCCAAATTCCTCCCCTCCTAGGATCTGTGGAGGTTTTCAGTTCCTCCCGAGATACATTTTTTTATAGTTCACATTTTCCCCAAGAAATTGTCTCTTTCAATGAGATATTAAATTTCACTTGCATAAGATTTTATAAAATGTTTTTATGGTACTTTTAATTTCCTCTTTTAGGGATTATGATTCCCCTCTCATTTCTTTCAACATGCATTATTTTGGTGGCGGTGTTTTTCAAGTAGTGTGTTTGGATTTCATTTTTACTTATACATTCATGGACTTGTTGCCTTCACTATGTGGTATAAATTGTTATGAAATTAATGTAGTCACTGATAACACTGTTTCTTTTAGCAGTAATGCTAATATTATCGTATCTCTCTCTGTCTCTCTCTCTGTCTCTGTCCCTCTTTGTCTGTCTGTCTGTCTCTGCAAACTTTTATTCCTGAGGGGCTAAGCACTTCTTAGCAGCTGCTTTCCTCATGGTGGCCAGCACATTGCTCAGCTGCTCATGCTTCTTCTTCTTCTTCTTCTTCTTCTTCTTCTTCTTCTTCTTCTTCTTCTTCTTCTTCTTCTTCTTCTTCTTCTTCTTCTTCTTCTTCTGATTCTTCTTCTTCTTCTGATTCTTCTTCTTCTTCTTCTTCCTCTTTTTGTCTTTTTGAGACAAGGTCTCTCTATGCAGTTCAGGCTGGCCTTGAGCTCACTTTTGTAGCCCAGGCTGGTCTCAAACTTGCACCAATCCTCCTGTTTCAGCCTCCCGAGTGTTGGGATTACAGGCGTGTGCCACCACGCCTGGCTTACCTCATGCTTCTTCTTGGCATAGATGTGTGTCCCCACCATTTTCTTTTTTTTTTTTTTTTTTTTTTTTTTTCCCCACCATTTTCTTGACGAACTTGAGAGCGTCTTTGCCCTTGGAGCCCTTGAGCAGCTCTGTGGCATGATGCTCACAGGGGACCAAGGGGCACACTTCCTTGATCCTGTCCCACACAAACTTGGCATGTTTGGTGAGGTGTCCGGGAAGGCGGCCGTGCCTCAGCTGGCTCACATTCCTAGTCAGCTTGTGTCCCTTGTTGAGGTCCCTGGCCATGGGATAGCAGAAGGACATGGGTGTAGAGATACACAATTAGCATCTTACAAGACAAAGAGCAATAAAACAAAGCCCAGGGACAGCAGTGGTTTGGGAATCCTAGAAAGCTGAGATTCAAGGATAAAGATAACAGCTTACCATGAAGGTTTTCCATTAGCAGTCTCCTCCCTTGCTTGAAACCTTTGTAATTAGTATTTGTGTGAACCTAGCATTGGGCAAATGGAGGTCAGAGATTGTAACATTTCTTTACGAAAGTGATTCTGTACCTGAGTGCATTCTTTGACCCCAAATAAAAGTGAGATACTTCTGAGGTTCGGGGCTGAATTCAAGAGAAACAGAATCTCAGTGAGACCTCTTAGCCAAATTCATCGTGAGAGACCTCTTAGCCAAATTCATCGGGTCTTCACGTCATTTCTTTCGGCACTGACACAGAACATTACAACACATGGGTACTGTTCTTCAGTGGTTGCTGTGCCAGAAAAAGGCAAATACTTAAATTGCTTTCTTTATTGACTTACCCACTTCCTGGTACCCTCTCTCATTCTCGTTCCTTTGCTGTTCTGTTCCTGCCTCTCTTCCTTTTTTCCTTCTTTCCCTCCCTCCCTTCCTCCCTTCCTTTATTTCTTTCTTTTGTCTTCCCTTTCCAAGCAGCCTAAAATATAGTGCTCTATTTTTAATCCTTGGGAGGTGAAGCAATAGCTTGGTGGTCTAAGCACCTACTCAAGGACCTGGGTTTGATCCCTGGCAATGCATATTATGCTAGCCTGGAACTCTAGGTGCACCATGCTGGCCGCAGAAGCCTGGTGCGTTTGCGCATGCCTGTAATCACAGCGCTAAAAAAGCTAAGACAGGGTGTATGTATCCAAGCTGCTTAGTGAGACCCCACACCAAATAAATAAATTTAGTGTGAGGAGCCCTGCAATAGAAATTCTCCCTGGGTAGAACAGGTGTAAAACACCAGATAAAGCTTTGGAAATTTCAAAAGAAGTATGTAGTTATTTATTCTAATGATAGTGACTACTTACCACAATAGTCTTACTGAATTTAATCATGTGTCAGGTTATATGTGTATGTATGTGTATGTTCATGCAGTAAAATTATGCAACAATTATTTCATCTAAGAAAATTAATAAGTCATATGGCCAGCTAGATACCTCAGTGGATTAACATGCCTTCTTAGGCAGATGCAGAGACAGGGTTCAATCCCTGGCATAAGGGACTGTCCCCACCCCCAGGAGTGCTGAGACAGTGACTGAGACTGAGTAGGGTGGCATGCACTTGTAATCCCAGCACTTGGGAGGCTGAAAACAGGAAGATCACTATGAGTTCAGCTGTGTATTGAGACCCTGAAGACCCTGCATTAAATACATTAAAAATAAAAAGAAAATTAGGGGACCTGGCGGGATGGCTCAGTGGTCTAAAGCCCCTGCTTGGGAAAGCTTTGGGCAGCTTCAGGGACCACGGTTTGATCCCCAGCACCACATGCTGTGCCAGCTCTGCCCTCAGGGCGGGCTGAGCCAGCCATAAAAATGAATGAATAAACAAAGATTCTGAAAGAAGAAAAAAATAAATAAATAAAAATTCTTTAAAAAAAAAAAAAAAGAAAATTAACAAGTCACGAAGAAGCTATGCTTTTTCAATTAAAATTTCTCAATTACAATGTTATCCCACTTTGCAAATACTATATATATATATATATATATACATATATATATATATATATATATATATATGAAATATGTCTCTTTTGGGGGGGGAACATAGAATTGAATTCAGCCCTTTGTGCTTGCCAGGCAAGCTCTTATTCTACTGTGCTATCTCCCCAGCTCCTTCCAATAATTTTTAAATGCAATGTTTCAAAATGTTTGTGTCATCTAAGCCTTAATCAACAAGAAATAACTTATCCCACCTTCTACAATACTAGAACATAAGAAGGGCCACTTCCTTGCTGATAATATAATATTACAGTAATAATAGATTTCAAGTAACATAAAAGTATTAATGGTAAATGGGCTTATAAAGTAAACAGAACGTAGGCAATGGAAAAAATCAAGTATTTATTATACACCTGGGTTGATTAATAGCAATGAGTCAATTTGAAAAGCTCTTCAAAGACATTAACAACCTCTGAATGCAAACTTTACTGTGAGATACAAGTCAGGACTAGACAAGGCCCTTGTCATTTGCATTGCTATGGCTTGTGTCGAGCTGTCTGCCCAGTGCCTTATGTAGTCATTGGTGGAACTTTTTCACGGCGACTGGATTTAGCATGCATGAAACTGGAATTGTTTCATGCTCCAGTGCAAGCTTCAAGGGCCCTGGAACTGAGGGTGCGAGTGCTCCCCTTTCTGAGCACCCAGTTAAAGCATAAGGGATGGAAAGATCTGTGGTCTTCCCTTGCTTGTTTGCTATTCTCTGTTCCCCAGTAATTCCTTCTTCCTTCATGCTTCTCTGCCATGTCACTCTGCTTGGAGCCAGCTGACTATCAAAATCTTTACAAGCTGTAAGCCAAATAAACTTTTTATCTTTAACTTTTGGCAATGGGTATTTTTTTCTCTCATCAATAAGAAAAGTAACAATGACAGACATTTTTGTTTTGAAAAGAGAAAAATAAACTCTTTATGTCAAATATCCAGGGCACCAAAATTAAGTAGCAAGATTAAAAATGCTCACTGCTTTCTTTAGCTCCTTAACTAGGACATTTACTTAAGAAGATGGATGGAAATCTAAAAGAGGGCAAAATATGTCTAGATTCAGTACTTACAGCAAAAGTAAACCTGAGAGGCAAAATATACAATGTGAAATAATTTATTGGTAAATGCATTGGTAAAGACCATCCATATAGAGAGGACAGAAACAATTCTAACAATTCAGAAGGACTTTGTTTCCCAATATAAGTTGAATGTGAAAGGTTCAGTTTCTTTCAGTATTTCTAAAACAAATCACCAAAGTTTGAGTTCTATATTTTCATATTTGACAAACATAATATTTTAAAATCTACATAAATAAACACATTATTCTGAGCATAACTGAGAACTCTTTCAAGCGATCCTTTAAAACTAGGAGGATATTAGAAATAGCTCTAATAACTGCATACAGAAGTGTTCAATGTGTTTAATAAAATCATCCTCTCTAGCAGAGTAGTGTCTGCACTTAACTCCATTCTATTCCATTTATTAATTTTGCGACCTATACCTTACTTTCTGATTTATAAAATAGAGCCTCAAAACAGTCCACTTGGATAACAGTCCACTAGATTGGTTATTTGGAACTTAATGATTAAAACTTAAAACAGTGACCATATCATTCAGCCAGTGTTCCCCAAGTATGAGCTGAATCTTCTCAAGCTAGAAAGTATCAGCAGTGAACATTCTTTTTTCCATTCAATTTGGAATGCCTAATCCTGTTCAAAGTCTAAGCTGAGATAAATATATATATATATATATATATATATATATATATATATATATATGTGTGTGTGTGTGTGTGGTGGTTAAGTTGGACTGTTCAGTTGATTAACTTGGGAGTGCCTGGAGGATGAGCAAGACACACTTCATGTGTACAAGAGGGTCACTGAAACACGGGTATTGGCAGTAAGATTGTTGCTAGTGGTATGCCGGATCATGTGACTCAGAGCGTTTATGCTCTCTTATGGTAAATGTTTGGGAAGATTTGGAAACGTGAGCTACAGATATTTCTGAACTGTAGAAAAAGAAGCTGTTGGGCAGTTCTGGTGGGAGCTCAGAACACTAGAAGGCTGGTGTAAAAGCAGAGAGAAAAAGGTTGAGGCCATAAAAGTTCAGATGGGACTTTACTGGGCATTGAATTAGAGACTGTTAGTATTATACTTTGCCAATCTTGTCCTAGAAATTTTTGGAGTGACTCACATTCAAAGGTTGCTGGAGGTAGGCCGGGCATGGTGTTGCATGCCTATAATCCCAGCACTCTGGAGGCTGAGGCAGGAGGATCGGTGCAAGTTCAAGACCAGCCTGGGCTACAAAACTGAGCTCAAAGCCAGCCTGAAATGCATAGCAAGACCCTGTCGCAAGAAGACAAAAAAAAAAAAAAAAGGCAATTAAAAGTTTCTGGAGGAAATTTCTAGATAGCTTAAAACTCAGGCAGAGGTAGATAGCTTAAAACTCAGGCAGAGGCATATATACTGATGCTTGCTTTTACCGAAATTGTGCTTAAAATGTGGAGGCAAGAAGCAAAGTGAAATATATGAATAATTTACATTTTGGCTCCTAAACAACCATATGTAAAGGAGTAGCTAAAGATAGACTGGTTCCCGAAGAGATTAGACCACAAAAAAGTAAAACAAAATACCTTTCAAGAGAGGAAAAAACAGATCCCTTGAGGGAGTCTCAGAAATCAACAAGATACCACTCACTGCATGATGAAATGTATAATAATGAACACTGTTCATCTAAGAAGAGACCCAGACATTCCTGTTATTTGAGCAAGGACATCTAAGGCTCTGTTCCTGAGACATCACTCACCATGCAAAGTCATCCAGACACACAGGAGCACTGGCTTCCCTATGCCAAAGAGACCCAGCTACAACTCTTTCTATTGGCAGCTGACCTTGGCATCTTCCACTGGAATTCAGTTGGTCAAGTAGGTAGAAAGCAAGGGTTGTGGAGTCCTCCAAGTTCCAACTCATGTCAAAAAGTGGTCAGGGCAACAAGGAGTGTGTCTCTGAGCACTGGACATGGGAAGCTACGTGAATGAAGCCAAAAGTGCTGTGGAGATATCTAAAATGTGGGTCAGCTGGCAAGGAAACCCACAGGCTACAAGTGAACCCAACACCATAGAGAAGACAGGTGGGCTCCCAGGTGAGGCCAGCAGGGATGGGTCTTCTGAGCCTGGTATGGCTCACATCTCACACTATGTGCGCACCCTGGATACTTGACATGAAGCTAAAGGATTTAACGTGGTCTTGATCAGGTTTGATCTTGCTTTGCTCTGGATATTATCTATACCTCCTGTTCCTTCCTAAAAGAATGGGAATGTTTATTTTGTGTCATGTACCTTGAGTTTATATTACATTTTTTTGCCTATCATTATTCTGTGTTTTAGATTTATGGTTAGTGTGTGCTTTGATTTTCATCAGCTACAATAATTAGCCTTCAACTTTTAGCAAAGCTCAAGCTATTAATACTATACAGAAGAAATAATTGTTGTTCTGTTTAACTTGATACAGTTGTATCATTAGGCAGCATTAAGAGTTGATGCTTAGGTGGATACTAACTATAGTATTGTTTAAGATAATATTTTGGTGTCAAATTGACAAGGAAGTCTAATTCTGAGTGTTTCAAATCAATGGGCCACTTTTATTCAATCTGAATAATTTTGTGTATGTGTATATGAGTTTACTCAAGTGAAGGCAGGCATGCATGACTCAGTAATCATAGCAACACTAACATACATAAAGATATCGACCCATGTGCTATTTTTCTATCACCATCATTATTTCATACTCTGATTTTTGTCCTATAATAGAAAGAAAACAAATTGATTCCTTAAAGGTTCAATATAAATCTCACTTCACTCTAGTAATAATAAAAGCATTCAGGAACCACATATGTCTCCCTATGTAATATACATAAAACAAACATAAATTGTCAGCCTATCCATAGTCATAACTGGAAGAAAATGGAAATATTCAAGGAAAATGTTTTAACTTTCCAATTGAAAGATGTCATCATTAAAATTTTATGTAGGTCTTTTTCTTTTCTAAAATATAAGCATCATTTCTCCTTATGCTATTTTACTGTATCTCTGTACCTAATAATGTGAATTAATTATTATAGCTAATACATTAGTAATGTTAAAATTGGTAGAAAACTATATTTGCCTGTGTTTATTGGTGCACCTACCTATTTACACCTCTTGCATAACGTGTGGGAAGTCTGTGATGAATTCTTAAAATATAAAGATAGCATCCTCCAGAAAGCTACCCACCCATTATTGTATCTCAAACATATTGTCATGAACCATAGGATGAAGAGCACACCTGCTGCACTGGTCTTAAGGTCTGAACCCATTACTACTACTTATGTATTTCCTCTCTGCCCTTTCTTGTTGACAATGAAGAACGTTCTCCCTCCTCTTAATGCATTGTAGGCTCCTGTTAACTCTCCTAGTGAACTATAGTGCATATTAATTTTTTATTTGTAATCCACACATATGTTGTGTTTGTAGTTTTATACATTATCTAATCTTTTGTTCTACATATATATGTATATATATGTATATATTAGGGTCTTATAGTGGAATTTTTATTTCCATAAAATATGTTCTTATATATATTTTTTTCTAGTACTAGGAATTTTCTTAAGACCTCAGACTTGCCAGACTAATGCTATACCACTGAGCTAAATCCCCAGCCGTCTTCTTATACAGTTTCAAATATGAATTAATGAACTCATTATTTTTAAATTTATTTCTTTTATCAAAATATTTGTAGTTAGCATTCATGTACACAAACAATGACTTAAAGAGAAATTAGAGAGGGCCCGGCAGGATGGCTCAGTGGTCTAAAGCGCCTGCTTAGGAAAGCTTAGGAGGCTGCAGGGACCTCAGTTCGATCCTTGGCACATGGTGTGCCAGCCCTGCCCTCAGGGCAGGCTGAGCCGGCCATAAGAATAAATAAACAAACAAAAGTTCTGAAACAAGAAAACAAAAAATAAAATAAAATAAAATCTAAAAAAAAGAGAGAAATTAGAGCAATCATAGCTTTCACAATGCCATCCAAAAAGATAAAATACTGAGGAATCCATCTAACAAAAGAGTAAAAAATCTGTACATGTAAGCAGGGTGGCTTGGGCAACTGTACAGTGCATATCTACGGGACTATGGAAAGGAGCAGATAACAGTTTTTTTAATCTCTTTTTTCTCCTCTTAATTTCATACACATTTCTTTCTTTTCTTTTTTTTTCCAATTATACATGCATATCTCTGGTAATATGAATAACTAGTTGGAAGACAATACTATGTGTTACAACAAATATTATGAAATTGACATTACTTTGTTGAGTGAAAGAGTGTATCACTTATAAAATGTTGCTTTAATTTCAGTTAGTACTTTTTAAACAATAAAAATACAAAATATTTTACTTGCCAATTTACACTCGTTTAATAATTTTAATCATATTAATTCATAGTTTTTGTTCATTTTAATCATAAAATACAGCTAAGACTGAGCAGTTATGTTTATTTAACTTGTTTTATGTTCTCTTTATTTTTAAAGTAGAATAAAAAACGTCATTAGAAATGATTCTTTTTTTTCTTTTTTTTTGTATTTTATTTATTTATATTTTATTTATTTATTTATTTATTTATTTATTTATTTGTCTTTCTGAGACAGGGTCTCGCTATGCAGTTGAAGCTGGTACTGAGCTCACTTTTGTAGCCCAGGCTGGTCTCGAACTCGCACCAATCCTCCTGCCTCAGCCTCCCGAGTGCTAGGATTACAGGCGTGCACCACCATGCCCGGCTTTTGTTTTTGTATTTTAAGGAAGGGCTTATAGGATGTTCAGGGCCTCACTACTAGGTTGGACTTGCAGTGATTCACCTGTTTACCAACTTCCTAGAATTGGGATTACAGGCGTATGCCAGCACATCCAGTCTGTAGAAATTATTCATAAAGAGTCTGTGATATAGCTTAGTGGACTAAGCTTTTGCTTAGATAAGCACAAGGGCCAGGGTTTGATCCTTTATGCTGCATGCTGCATGCCTTGGGTATGCTGAAGTGGCAATTAAGCCCAGGTGGCGCAGACATGTAATTCCAGTACTAGGGAGGCAGAAATCAGGAGGATCACTACGAGTCTGATCTGTATAGTGAGACCTTGAAGACACACACACATACACACACACACACATACACACACACAAAACCTTGAGAAATGATTCATAATTTCACTAAACAAGATGGTTGTTTTATTGCATATTGTTGCCTTCAGTTTAGTCATTTTGTTTACCAAATATAATCATGAAAAATTGTTATAAATATTGAGAAATTAAAAAGGAGAAGAAAAATTAAATATTAATTGTTCCTTTCAATAGATCAGCAAAAATCAGCAGTACAATTATCCAAGATATCCTGTTTATATATGTGAATATTTCTATTGCTTTCATTTTTTCTTTCTTTTCTTTTTTTCATAATCCCAGTTGATCCTTTCCTTTATTACCCTTTTTTACCCTACACAGTATCTGTTGTACTTTAAGATTTTACTAAATCTTTTAGCTTCTTACATGTTGAAGACAATATGTTTACAAACGTGAGTCTAATTCTTTTCACTTATGAGTATGGTGTCAGAACTCAGACGGTGATGTCCATTTTAATGTTACATTTGTAGCTATGCTAGTAGCTATCTGCAGCTTAATGATGTAATGTTTTTTTTTAATTTTTACTGTTATGGAGATAAGACTCAAGACCACCTCAGTGGCCCAGGTATACCTAACATACATGAAATTCAAAAGAGCTTTCATTCATATGAGATTTTTAGAGAATTCATTTTGTCAGCTAAATATTATGACAGTTCTAAATGTTTTATAATACTTTAGTTGATTTCCTTTCTTCAAAGCATAGTCATTAGCTCTCTTTATATTAAAGCTCTAAATAGCATACTATTTTATTGTCAATGGGCTCTAATAAAAATCAATAATTTAGAAGAGACAATGCAATAGAAATCTACAACAATTATATTACAATAAATATTTTTCAGAATCAGGTATGTTTCTATAGTAATAAATACTACTGATCATTAAAATCATAATGGATTTTGAAATCATAGGAGTTAAATTATTAACACTGCAAATGACAAAAATCCAGTTGACTGTTTTATCAGTTAATTCCTTACCATTAAGGAAATCAGCTCTATGATAATACTAAGATTATTTAATAGATAAAGAACCGGCTCTCAAAAATCTTAATAAGAACACTTATTTTCTAATCAGAGTTACCATTAAATATCTTTACCCAAGATTTATTTTTCACTATCTGATGATGTCTTCTCCCCATTATTTAGATTCAGGATTACAGCCTTTTGATTATCATAAAGGATTCAGTGAACTCTTTCTTAATGTTCAGTTATTACAAACCATTTTAACCCGTATAGAAGCTCATTATAAGACAGCATGGCTGCCCACAATGAATACAAATAATATAAATGGTTCATGTTCTCACAGCAAGTTTCTGGTAAACACTTACTATGAATAACTAGAGTGTTTAAACGTGCTATTGTGAAAATGTGCTTCTAAAAAAAAAGTGGCCTGTGCTGTCATACTCCAAGCAAAAGGCCCACATTTTTATCCCATTCTGCTATGCATTCTTCTCAATTGTAAATTTTTTGCAAAATAGTTTCATAACATTGAAGATTGTGGATATTAGGTGCTTTGTGCTATAAATACAAAGTTTTTCTGCTTAACTGGAGTCAGGACAGTATTGGTATTTCTTTATATGGGTGAATATAGAAACTGTATTTTAGGAAGATTTCTATTAAAATGGGTTCATTTTACTCACAGTGGTAAAATTCCAACTTATACTTGAAAGAAACAAGATAATACTGTGAATTTCACCACTGTGGGGAATAATGAACCATCCTGCACTGTTGGTGGGAGTGCAGACTGGCTCAACCACTACAGAAATCAATGTAGAAATCCCTCAAAAATCTAGAATTAGAATTCCCATTCAAGCCAGATATTTCCCTCCTAGATATTTTTCATTCTTGCATGAAAGATCTCACAAAGAAGTTCAGATTCATAGTGATCCTCATGCCTCAACCTCCCCAGCTCTGGGGTTACAGGCATGTACCACTATATCTAGTTTCCAGGTAGGAATGGCATGTGGTACCAGGGATGAACTTGGTCCTTGCATTTGCCAGGCAGGTGCTTAGGCCAATTAGCTCACTCCTAAGCCTCCCGTAGATCTTTTAAACACTTTATTAATATGTACCTGTGTGCAACTTCATCAACAGGAGCTGGTCCACTACATAACATCCTAATTATATCCCTTAAACTTGGAGCGAATGCTACAATATTTCAATGAAACATGTTATTTGTTTCATTTCAAAACTAACTCATAGTTTACCTCAAGAAGGGGAAAAGAGGTTTATATTGATTTCACTAGTTATGTCCAACCACAAATTAATTTTTATTACTTGTTTTAAAATAATTCATTGAAAATATATTTTAGTATATATTTATAAATACAGTAAATTTCTAAACTTTCTCTTTGTATACACCATTATAGTATATAGAGCACCATAAAATAAAGACCAGCTTTAGAGTTGTCCTGTCCTCCTCAAAAGTTATAATTTATAATCTTTTTGTTGTTGTTGTTTATTTACTTTTATGGCTGGCTCAGCCTGCCCTGAGGGCAGGGCTGGCGCAGCATGGGGTGCTGAGGATCGAACCGCAGTCCCTGCAGCCACCTGCAGGGACTTTAGACCACTGAGCCATTCTGCCAGACCCCATAATTTATAATCTTTATGGAGATTTATCAAACAAGATTGATGCATGACATTTCAAATCAATTAAATAAACTATATGAATCAAATTACCAAATAGAAAGTATAAGTACAGGGGGAAAGTAACAAAAGTAATCTAAATCTATATTTTATGCAGTATTAGCAAGTTTTACAATTTAACTAGGAAGATTGTATGCAGATATTCATGTGCTACAAATATATTACAACGTACAAATATTCTATAAACAAATAATTGATTTTTACCATAAATAATTTGATACATAATGATAGTGACTTTCTTTTTTTGTGCTCTACAAAATATTTATTAAAGCTATTTGCAATTCTCTTTTGAATACTGAGATATGTGTGCCTCAATTTGAATCAGTTCTAACATTCTGCCAGTTTTTTTCCTTCTTTTGAATTTTAGGAAATGGCTTTAATATTATACATAAAAAACCTTGGTATATACTCCAAATTTTGCCTTTCTGTTCCATTATTTTGTTCTTTTTATACTATCAGCTGTTCGACAATGGTCGGGAGTCAAATTCTACCTTGTGGTTCTTACTGGGAAATTTTACTTGCTCAGAGTCCTCAACTATTTTGTTTAAAAATCTTCTCTGGATACTTTCACTCCAAAGTGAAGATTGAAGTGCTTGCAAAGGCATGCATCCAATTATCAAGTAGAAGGTACGAATACAGGGGAAAGGAACACTCGATAGACATTTAAATGTATGACTTAGATTAAGTTTACAGTATGGTTTTCAAGTCCTTTGAAGGGAGAAAAAGTGTTTATTACCAATGCTTGTAGAAACTGACCCAAATTTGGTTTCCCGTTTCCTTTCCTTCCATGGTAGTTTTAATTTCCAAGACTCTTGCTTCCAAAGCGATGTTTCACTTGCATAATGGAAACAATTACATCTATTTTTAAAGAAAACAACAAACCATTTTATTCTTGTTTAAATTTTCTTGAACATGTTATTCCTCTGAATTTTCAAATGTTAATGTTAGAATTTCTCTTCCAAAAAGAACTTTGCTATCTAGTTCATACATTGTTGAGAAAAAAGAGTGCATTCATAATAAAAATCTGGTTTTGTAGTTACTACTGTATGCACATTATATATATATATATATATATATATATATATATATGTGTATATATATATATATAATATATATAGAGAGAAAAACAGATTATTAGTGAGCAAAATTTAGCAATTTATGAAGTGAATTTCTCTCTCTCTCTCTCTCTCTCTCTCTCTCTCTCTCTCTCTCTCTCTGTGTATCTATATATTTAAGTTTTATTTATTTGGTACAGGGTCTTATACACAGCTCAGACTTGTAAAGATTCTCCTGACTCAACCTTCCCAGTGCTGGGATTTCAGGCATATACTGCCATGCTTGGATTGGTGGCCAGTTCAATGCAGCCAACACTGCAGTACTTGGGATAGAATATGGGTCCCTGTGCTCACCAGACAAGGTGCTTGGACTGCTGAGCTATCTGCCCAGCGCCCTGAGTTTTAACTTTCTATAAATAAGTTACTCAAAGTATTAATGCTAATGTACTCATATACCTAGCAATATAAGTATGATTCTCTGAGATAATTCTGTTCTTCAAGAGAAACTTTCATTTTTATTTTATTTTATTATTTTATCTATTTAGTACAGAGTCTACAAGGTCTCACTACACTGGTCAGACTCGTAGTGATCCTCTTGTTTTCAGCCTCCCAAGCACTGAGATTACAGGCATGGACCACCACAGCCTCAATCGCAGTCTCAGTGTGCCCTGGGGATGGGCTCTGTACGGCAGGCTGGCGACTGAACTCCTGGCTCCTGAGTCTGCCTAAGCAGGTATTTTAATCCGTTGAGCTGTCTGTCCAACCCCACTTTGTATTTTTTTCTAGGTTTGGATCTGATAGGGCAGTCACTAAGTGACTCTTCAGACAGACGAGAAAGCCCATGTCACATTCTCCTCGTTCTTCAGGTATCCACTGACTCTGCTCCTACCATTCTAAACCAGGTTTTTATTAGTGCATTCACTATGCATAGTTGCTATTTTATTATATTCACACAAGTTCAGGTCTTTCCAAAGCTGTTGCAGGTAGCTCCCATTAAAACACACAAAAAAAAATGCTGGGCGTGGTGGCGCACGCCTGTAATCCCAGCACTCGGGAGGCTGAGGCAGGAGGATCGCTGTGAGTTCGAGACCAGCCTGGGCTACAAAAGTGAGCTCAAGGCCAGCCTGAACTGCACAGTGAGACCCTGTCTCAAAAAGACAAAATAAAAAATAAAAATAAAAATAAAATAAAACACACAAAAAAGAAAATGAAATGAAATGAAAAACAAACAAGAAACTGACGAGAAGCCTCCTGCATGTGATAGTTTAGCTTCGGAGTGTATACCATTAGGAAAGAACAAGGGCCGGACAAATAGCTGACCACATTAAAGTACCTACCAGCAGGCGCAAGGGCCATGAGTTCGATCCCTGGGGCTTGCCTTGCCACCTGGAGTGTTCAGACAGCAATTGAGACTGGGTGTGGTGGCACATGCCTGTAATCCCAGTTCTTGGGAGACTGTAAGCAGGTGGATCACTATGAGTCCATTCTAGTAGTCAGACCCTGAACACCCTTTAAATACTTCCCTAAATTACAAATAAATAAAAAATAGAAAATAGAATAAAATAAATAAAGGAAAAAAAGGAAAGAACAGAAACATGTAAAATCACTGCACACATTATTATTGTGTAAGGTAATGTGTAGTTGTGTCCCTGGCTCCTGGAACAGTGATGTTTCAGACAGAAGACCCAAAAGGCAACCCAGCAACCTCTTACTTACATTTTGAAATGAGATTTTAATATTTGATTTTATTTGAAATTGTCAGTGTTGAAAACTACAGGTAAAAATCTCATAATTTTGATTTACTTTTTATAAAAATGCTCAAAATACATTCTTTAGTTTCTTTTTAAGTGCCTCTTAAGAGCTTTTTATTATATGCTCAGAATTTACACTTATAGTCACACATCTAGTGCAAATGCAGTAACAAGGAAATATGCAATATAAAAACACAGAGTGGCGTTTGAACTTCGACACAGTTCAGAGGGAAAACCGAAGCTGGGTCTAGCGGATGCAACCCTGCAGTGAAACTTGAACAATGAAGTTTTGTTTAGAAAGAAAAGAACCCATACATTTACATCTTCTTGGCTTAGGAAAGCCAAAGAACACATATGGTCACCTCTGCTCTGGACTACAGATAATTTCTGAGACCTGAGCCTCGCAAGAGCATTTGCTGGTGTTTGTGGCTTGCTCTTTTGTGGTTTGTGTTCCTTCTGGAATGTTTATAGCACTCCTTGCCATCTTCTGTTCATGCAGATGTACTGCAGAAGGCTATTTTCCATCTTCTAGGATGGCCCTTCTTAATTTCTGTGGGGAAAAAAAAATCTATAAATTGTATGCAGATGCGTTCACTGTTTCACTTTCTTCTAAAAGTAAACTTTTCTATAATATCTTATATGTTATGCAAAGACATAAAAAATCAAGGTGAATGATGATGTGGAAGCAGATACTGGGAGACAAAAAGCCTGATTATGTATTTCTACTATTATGATTTACTTAACATCAGGGACAGCTACATCTCTTCTGGAACAAACAATAAAGGTGGTCAGGTGACCATGAGGGAGCCCTAGGTTTTCTGGGGTCTTGAATAAACATTGCTGATATTTTTTTTCCTTAGGCTGCAAACATGGAAACTCAGGAATAGCAAGGATTGGTAGTATCTATAAACTAGCACAATATTAAGTGATTAAGCAGTGCGAGGTCATAAGTTCTGCCACCCTTATAGTTTTTGTAGCCTTTGCAGCTGTTTTAGGAAAACAGCATATTCTGCACAAAATTCATCAAAATAACATATATATGAGACAGATAGAGATTAGACCTACATATGTACATACATACATACATACGTACATATCAAATAATCAGGCCAATAATTAGAATTGAGTGATCCCCAGGGAGAGGGAATATACTATTATATTCATAATTTTAAAGGGAGTCACTGAATTTGAAATGTCTAGAATAATATATTTGGGCTAACAGATTTCGAGCAAAGGTATCAAAGTAATACTCTGTAAAGAGGAGACGTAGGCAAACACATGAATATACAGTAGGGTCACTGTAATCATCGGGACCTGTTGCTTCTCCCGTGTTATGGGGATGCACGGGATCGATGACCATGCCATGCTGAATGCGTCTGATCTCATCTGAAATGTGTGGGTGTTCAGCTGATCTTTGCAGTACTCCACATACAGTGGCACCTCTTCACACCTCATGAAAGATATCAGACGCAAAGTCTCTCTTTCCTTGTTTTGTCTTCTTTTTTCCTTTCTTCAAAGCTTCATTGCTAGGGACTGGATTAAGCGTAACAAATAACAGCAGTATTGGAGTCACAAAGCTATAATCTGTTTTTTAATGCTATAGTGCTTCAAAGCTACAGTTCACCTCCCTGAGGCTAGCAGAACTGTGTCAGCAACTCTAGTTATTGCTGGAGACTCCAGGGGAAGGTCTAGTTCTGAGGTTCCCAACTTCTGCAGTCCCCTGCAGCGTGTGATGGGGCTACTGCTTTCATTTCCTGAGCCGGCAGGATAGCACGGTCTTGTGTCCTGCGCATGCCTAGATCATCCTCACACTGCCTTCCTCCTAGGAGGACTGTTACTATAATGCATGCATAGACAACCCAGTACAATGTCTCCATGGTAAGGTCTTTAGCTTAAGCATGTCTGCAAAAATCTCTAGTACTAATAAGGCAACATTTTCAAAAATTTTTGGAGGGCTGGTGAGATGGATCAGTGGTCTAAAGCCTCTCCTTACGTAAGCTTAGGCAACCACAAGGACCACGGTTCAATCCTCAGCACCACATGCTGTCCCAGCCCCTCCTCCAGAGCAGGCTGAGCCGGCCATAACATTAAAAAAAAAAGAAAAAAGAAAAAAATTGGAATATGGTGAAGCCATCTTTTGGGAGTAGGAGCAGAGAGCATTATTACTATCCTATGCACGTTGAGTTTGTAGATCAAAACAACAACTTGGTACATGAACACAGAATAGTCTGCACAGATACACATCCACAAGGCAGTTATCCACAAACCTGTAATAAAGTACCCACTTAAATAAGCTCTGTGGGCAGTTTGTCATTGTACCTTGCCTCCAGAAATG
>PVJA010020196.1:0-37303 GCA_004027025.1 Myocastor coypus | reverse complement strand
ACATTAATAGGGAGGTGGGTCATGCCCACACACTGCACTCTATAGAATGATTGTGAGGACAATATGCAATATGTCAACTTTCAAAGAAAAAAAGGGGGAAAAGAAAAAAAAAAAAGTAATGTGGATTTAGAAAGGTTAATGTTTAGTTGTTTGATCAATCTTATATACCTATATGTATTAATCTAAACTGATCCGATGACGAAAATATGTAATATAACCATTGTTAAATTTAAACAATAAAAGAATTGAAAAAAAAATTAAAAAAATTAAAAAAAAAAGAAACTGAGGACAGTGGCACACACCTGTGATCCCAGCTCTTGGGAGGCTGTAAACAGGCATATCACTGCAAGTCTGATCTAGTACTAAGGCCCAGAATACCCTGTAGTCCCTTCCCTAAAATATAAAAAATAAAGTGCCTTCGGAACTCTCTTCCAATATCAGCACATGGGAATCCAGCCCAGGGGCTGAGAGTTCTGAACTGCTATGGACAATTAAAAGAAAAAAAAATAGTGTGTTGCTTCTGTTTTAACTTTATGACTTCACCAATGTTACGTTTTTCAATGAATATACAAGACTCTTTTACATATGTACTATCAATGAATATAAGTTCAAAATAGCATCATCTACTTTTTTGATCATCCATAGCAAACAAAAGTTCCAAGCATTGCACTGAATTTTAGTGATGTTACTCTCTAAGAACTGAAACATAAAAAGCAAGCATCTTTCTGTATTAGTTCTCAGAGGATTTCATTACTGAAACTCTGACCTTACATATTTAAGATGGATCCTGGACACCAGTATCTTTTTGAAAGCTCTCTGGACCATTGCAACAGCCAGCCAGGGTTGATGTCCACTGTGGTCCACCACCCCATATACTGGACTTTCTATTCCTGTCTGCCTTTTCTACTGACAATTTGTTCTTTACTAACCTCAGTTGCTAACTCTGTAGCTACTTGGAGAGCGCTCCAAAGTCTTCAGACCTCCCAAAAAAAGCAATTGCAAGTACATCACTCTCTCTACTAATCCAAATACTTTCTGAGATCACTTTGATTGACAGTGGACACCTTTAAGCAAACACCACTTCCGTCATTCTCCCTTCCTAATTTCCACCCACACGCAAATCTTCTAAGTGCTATCTGCCAATGCTAACTCTGCTCTCCTCCCCACCTACATTTGTTTTCATAGCAAAGCCCCACCCTCCCAGTTCTCAGCCTGGCAATACCTTGAAACCCTTCTTCATCTGACTCTCCCACACTCAAAACAATCCTGTTGGGTTTATCTTAAAATATACTCTGAGTGTAGCACTTGTCACCGCCTCCACTATAGCCACCCTAGCCTACACTGCTGTCTTGTCCTGCAATTTGGCCACCCTGCCTAACTAGTCTCCTCGTTCTCTGACTCTTTTCTCAAAAGCTTTTCCTATCTATTCTCTGAAGGCAAATGGAAGCCAAGCATCTTGCTTCTGTAAGGACTCTCATCAGTCATGACTCCATCCTGGTGACTCCTCAAGCCATTGTTGCCATCTTGATGTCCATGCTTAGATGGTCAGTCATTTTACCTTTGGCCAGAAAAGTCCTTTGACAAGGATCCCTCCATCAGAGTCTTCGGAACTCTCCCAATATCATCTTGTTTTAAAGTCTTCTATTATCATTGTACATAAAATTTCACACCAGCAGCAAATGCTGCGATGCTATGTATCATACATACTGCTTTCTGTCTAGGGCCCATTCCAAACAAACACCTGTAAATGTTGCATTTGCTTTGCATTTGTCTTACTCTGTTCTTTTTCTTCGTCCTTGGCATTTGATACTCTTCTTTGTACATAACCGATCCTTATCTTTTGAACTGAATTATATTGAACTAAAGTGCACTACAGTTTTCTTTCTTTGAGTACATTCATCTGGAAGGAAAAAATGAGATTCTAGAACCCAAGAATCCAGGGAAGCTCATGGGAATCCAGCCCAGGGGCTAAGAATTCTGAACTGCTATAGAAAATTTTTAAAAAAATAGTGTGTTATTTTTATGACTTCAACAATGTTACATTTTTCAATGAATATTCAAGGCTCTTTCAGGTCCATGCTATCAATGAATACAAATTCAACATAGCATCTTCTACTTTTCTGATTGTCCATAGCAAACAACAGCTCCAAGCACTGCACTGAGTTTTAGTGATGATATTCTCTAAGAACTGAAACATAAAAAGCAAACATCCTGCTGTAGTAGCCCTCAGAGGATTTCATTACTGAAACTCAGAATCAGATAAAGCACATGAGCAAGAAATATCAACATTACATAAACTTATACAAAACTAATTTCGCTCTCTGTTCTGTGACTGAGAACTTTCCTTTCCAGTAAAAGCACTGAGAACACCAAACTCGTAGCCACCTATTCCTCATTTTTTTTTTTTTTAGTACATGCTGGCAGTCCAAAATAATTATATTCCTCATGAGGAGTCATGCATGGTCATAGCACATCTTCATTCTTTTTATGTCCCCCTTCTCCCATATCTTATTAACAGGCCTCAGAATACACTTTCCTTTCAATGTTGGTAAAATTTCTCCAATCTACAAGTTTTCAGGATTCTGAGAATTCAAACATACTACTTCAAAATATCTTACTCTTATTTGGGAATGGGTGATCTGGCTTGCATCTTGGTTTAAAACTTTTGTTAGTAAAAACATGAACCCCTCATCCCAGTGAGAATGGCCAGCATTTGCCTAAGAGAACTCATGCAATCCTCTCACCCACGCTAATGGCAGGTATTATTACTATTATGATATTCATATCACAAATCAAGAAGTTGGAGAAGCAAAACAGTCGTTTGCATACCTGACGGTACACACGAGTAACAGGAGGGCTGGAGATCACACCAGGTAGGTGAGACCTAGGAGTACTCATTTCACCTGGCAAAGGTTCCCCTCTGCGTGTGCCCCAGCTGGCACCATCCACATGAGTGAGTTGCACCAGAGCTGCAGAGTCTGCTGATGGGACTTTAAAACCTGAGGGAGAAGCTACAGAAAGCCTTTTTCAGAAACACTACTTGCTGCTTCACTTAAGTATCTAAAATAAATAAATAAATAAATAAATAAATAAATAAATAAATAAATCACCAACTTTGTGGCAACGCCAAAAGTAACCAAGCAACTGCTTTGTCCCTAATTCTAAGCAAGTTGCCCAAAGATGCTCTTGAGATGAAGGACAGTGAGTCCTTGTAGGAAATGATCACAAACTGCAACCACAGCATGAAGTAAAATAAATCGGACACAGAAGTTCACATATCATATGGTTTCTATTAGAGGAGATGCCCAAAACATTAATAAAGAAAACAACATTGTGGGAAGTGGGGACAGAAATATTTCTCAGATGTGGAGGGAGCAAAGATGTAGAAGGAGAGGAGGAAAAGGGCTGAGAAAAGGAAAGAAGACGTCATTATGAACAGGTACCACATCCCTGCAGGAACCTAAACACACACGTGCTAATTTTTGTAGAAGAATCCAGCCCCAAACGAAAGACGAATATTGTACCTTATACTGAGGCTGTAGCCACTGGGTACAAATAAGAGCAGAGATCTGAGTCCTGCCTACTTCGAGGGCCCTAAGACCTGTGTGGTTCCATGCATAGCATATCCAATATCAGCAGTAGAAAGAGCCGTGCCTAGGAGCCACTTTCTCTCCCTTTAATCATTCTTTCAAATCCATCTTCCTAAATACCATGAACTTTTGTAACCTCACTTTTATTTATGTGTTGTTTTTTCTACTCCTAAAAGTTGTCTAAGTGCTGCTTTAGTTCAGAAGGCTTGAGTATCTTCTCTTTCCTTTAATGGATCTCTTTGGAGAAGAGACAAAAAAAAAATGGTTTACATCATCACTGGGAACAAACTGTGTCCTCATCAATATTCTAAGACACAATTAATGTCAGTATGGGAAGTTCCAGAGTGCAAGCTGCTATAGCAATTATTTCAAAATATGTCTACAAAAAAAAATGAAAGATTGCAAAAGATAGTTAAAGAATTGTGAAGAAAATTTTTTCTAGAATATTTCTTTCAAATAAACAGCCCCAGGAGGATTGAGTAGGAAGGAAGCACTTAATTAGAATTACTAACCAGAAATATGAATCTTTTTAGTACAAAAAAAAACTGCAGATACTGTTCAATCCAAAATCATCAACTTGTGTGTAGCAAGATGTTTGGCCTAAAATATTCCCTGCCTGTGCTGCCTATTCACTTTATCTTCATCTTTATAGAAGATAGAGTTCACAGTAAAATCCAAGACAGTTTTGTGCATAGTGAAAATTCTTTTTTCAGCGTTGACATTTCACTTAATGACATTACTCTGGTCAGGTAGGAAGTATTCAGAGGGTACATGAAAGTGCTGTGGAGGTAGGCCTGCCTGCCTGCGTGAGCAGGATTGGTTACTCAGGTTTCCTGCTAAAATCAGTAAAGCTAAGTGTGAGTATGGTTTGATCAAAGAAGAAGTAAATACAATCAGAATGCATAGATATCAGAATTTATCTTGTCGAAAATCATATTCAGACATTTTTGGGTTTGACCATTAGAGAAAGCTATGAAATATCACTATAATTCTAAAGGTTAGATTTTCCTTTCTTCTTAGAGAACAAACTATCTCAGAAACTGGAATTCAAGACAAGTTATACTTTGTGGTGGTATTATCCAAGACTCTATGAAGTGTACAAAGTATAGAGATTTTGCCTCCATGAAGAATCACATGCTCTTCAGTTTTTTGAACATGTGCCTCTGAGTTTGGTTTTCTCCAGTACGGAAAGTTTTGACAGTACTTTCTAAATCCTGAGATCCCGAAAGCGATTTACACACCAAGGCAGCAAACATAGCAAAACAATTGAGGTGTGATCAATTATGCCTCCATGTCAAGGACAAAGCCTCCAGATCGCCTGACAGAAGAAGCACAGATGGAAGAAAGGGAAAGACTCAGAGCAGACTACAGGATTCTAGCCTAAGGACCTGGAAGGATGGTGTTGCCCTCAACCAAGACAGGGACAGCCGCAGCAGACAAACCTGGTCTAAAGTTCCTGTTGACTCTGAAACTCTCTTAGATGTTTAAGTGCAGATGTGAAGAAACAGTTAATTGCCTGAATTTGAGGGATCTGACCAGAGAAATAAAAGGTATAAAGTCACAGCATGAGAACGGCATTCAAGTTCACAAGAACATGCAGTACTATGAAAGGGAGTAGAGATGTTGAAGAGAGAGGCCCAAGTAAGAAGCCCCTGGGGCACTCAGACATTACGGGCCCAAGGAGAGCAGGCGCACCCAGGAAGGCATGCTGGGAAGCAGGGGGAAGTGAAGGAGAAGCCATAACAGAAGCCAGGTAAAAAATGAAAGTTGTGGGAAAGTAGGTCAGAATTTGAGATTCACTCATTCTACTTTGTGATGTGGAAGTCATTGGTCACTGACATGGATTTCTTTCTTTTTTTTTTTTTTTTTTTTTTTTTTTTCTGGAACCGGGGATTGAACTCAGGCCCTTGCACTTGCCAGGCAAGCGCTTATTTACTGAGCTATTTCCCCAGCCCCTTGACATGTAAATTCAAAAGGGAAAAAAAAAGCCACATAATAGTTCAACTGTTGGTTAATTAGATTTTATAAGTGTGGTGGGCAAACAAATAAAAAAGCTGTCCACCCCAAAACATTCACGTCTTAGTCTCCAGACTTATACATACTTTATATAACATGGCAAAGAGGAATTAAAGTTGGATACAGAATTCAGTTAGTCAACTTGAAACGAGAGATATGCATGTGGTCTAAGGCACACAAGGGTGCTTAGATGTGCATGAGAGGAATGAAAGAGGGAGGCCAGAAAGATGTAGACTGAGGACTCAAGTTGCTTGGATGAGTTGAGTGGAAGAACAGGGCTACAGATAAAGAGAAGTGAGTAACTTCTAGAATCTGGGAAAGGCAAGGGAACTGACTTCGTAAATTTATGAGGAGAACACAGACACCAACACCTGGAGAGGTGCCCCGCTAAGAGCCTCAGCGAACTTCAGACATACACGACTACAGATTGTAAGTGGCAGTTATGCTGTCACTAAGATTGTAATAATTTGTTATAAAAGTCATAGAAAACTAAAATATCAAAGGTGGGTATTAATTGTATCATCTCTTTGACGGAATTTTCAGTCATTAATACCTTTTATACTTCCAGCAGTTGGCACTAACCCATTGATAGCACACATCTTCCTGCTTTTCCCTGTCAATTTCAAACCTATCCCTGGCTGTACTGCCCCTCTTTAGTATGGCAGCAACCAGGTTAGAGAAAATTTCCATGACTCAGAGTTGGGCAACCTTCCCCTGGAAGGAAGCAGCCCTGCCAGCCCTGTGATCAAGCTTGGAACCCTCTCCTAACCAGGGGATGTATCTTGGAAACACACACAGAGCCAGACCTCACCTACCGGCCCCCTGGCCCTCACTGCTCAACACAGCCCCATCACCAACTGCTTGCAGACAGCAGGCAAGAGCTTTGCTACCAGCCTGCCTGTTCCACCTTCCATCCTCCTCCACTCCATGATCAGCACTTCACTTCTGGAATCGCTGGGACATATTTCCCCTTGGATTGGTCCTTTACTACTTCAGCTTTACCACGTTATTTACTCTTCCTAATTTCCCACACCTCAAAGTCTCCTAGGTTTTTTCTTCACGTGCTTGAATACTTTATCTTAGAGCAGAGATTGGCAAGCTTTCTTCTCTAGAGAGCCAAAGAGTAAATATGTTAGACTTTGGAATTTACATTGCTGATATTACCTCTTAGCCTACCTACTACAGTGGGAAAGAAGGCGAGGAGGATAATATGTAAATAAATGAACAGATTTTCTTCTGATAAAACTTTATTTACAAAAAACACTGGCACAAAGTTTGGCATAGGCAGGCCAGCCACCTGAACCATCATAGGAACTTTACAGACCCAAACCCCACACCTCAACCATCACTGGACCCTTGCTGAGCTGTGTCCTGGCCACCACCACCTTCATCACAGGAGCCTTGCTCAGCTGCTTCCTCTCCACTGATGTGAAAGTCACACTGAGCCCCAGACAGCTTCAGGAAACCTGGTAAGCCCTAACTGTCCCCACACTCACATTCATGGGCTCCTAGCTGAGCCCTGGACAGCTATGGGAGCCGGGGTGAGCCATGAACCCCACACACATACCATTATAGGAGTGGCCCTGAGCCCTAGAAAATTTTTGGAGCTTCATAAATGTCAAAATGAAGAAACAAAAGGCCATCTAAGAACTCAAGTGCACCCAGAACAAATCCAGGTTTCCTGAAGCTGTCTGGGGCTCAGTGTTTAAATAAAGTTTACAGCAGAACTTAGAGGTATATACATGAAATTTCTGAAATGATGGCATCTGAGGTAAAGAAACAATGCCATCAGGCTATAGAAGAAAACAGATCACAAATAATTCTCAGATAATAAAAGAAATGGCAACAAGCATGAAAGAAGTGTTCAACACATCTAAAGTAGACATAGATAAAGAAATAGAGAAAAATAGAAAAATGATGAAAACACTGAACAAATAATACAAGAAAGAATTAGAATGCATAAAACAGATTCAAACAGATATCTAGGAAATTAAATTTTCCATTAAAGGCTAGAGAGATAGCTTAGCACTCTAAGCACCTGCCTGGCAAGCTCAAGGACCTGGGTTCAATCCCTGGGACCCCATGCCATGCTGGTCCTGGAACTTTGGGTGCACTGTGGCAGCCACTGAAACCAGATGTGGTGGCACACACCTGTAATCATAGTGCTAGGGAGGAGGGTGAGACAGGGGGATCACTACAAGTCTAAGCTGCATAGCAAAACCTTGTACCAAATAAATGAAATTTTAAAAATTTAAAAATAAAAAGATTATAGGCTGGTGAGACAGCTCAGTAGAATAAGCACTTGTCTGGTGACTGCAAGGGACTGAGTTCAATCCAGTTCTGCAAAAAAGAGAAAAGAAAAAGAAATGGGCGCCACTCCAGGAGTTGGTGTCTGTGTTCTCCTCATAAATTTAGGAAGTCAGTTCCCTCACCTTTCTCAGATTCTGGAAGTTACTCACATTTTCCAGCACCCAAAATGAAGGAAGGAAAGCCTTACTTCACTCAAAATTAGTGGAGCTTTCAGTCCGTACTCAGCTGGCTCCAGGACAGAGTGGCACATGGAAGAGAGAAGCCGTTCATGGCAGTGGAAAACAGCAAACAGCAAAGAGCAAACGAGGGAGCAGGGACTCTGTCAGCTAGCTAATCTCTCTCTGCTCCTTACACTTGTATGCAGATTATCTGCCCCAGGGTGGGTGTAGCACTCACTGCCATAATCCCAACATTGGATCATGAATTAATCACTAACTCTAGAAATCACCCTGTGACTTTATGAGACTTTAGGAGGACACATAGGCACAAACAATAACAACATAGATGACAGTTCCACAGCCAACATCATAATAAATGGACAAAAACTGAGAGTCTTCATTTTAAAATCAGGAACAAGACAAGGATGTCAACTGTCAATACTCCTATGCAATATAGTTGTGGAAACATTAGCTAGAACTATCAGGGAAGAGGGAGAAGTAAAAGATATAAGAATTAGAAAGGAAAAAGGAAAATTATCATTATTCACAGATGACATGATACTCTATGTAGAAGATCTCAAAAAATCCACCAAAAGACATTCAGATTTAATAACCAAATTCAGTAGCATAGCAAGATACAAAGTCAAAATTACTAGCACTTCTATATACAAACAACAAACACACAAAGGGAAAAATTAGGAAAGCACATTTTTCATAATAAGATCAAAAAATTAAATACTGAGGAATCATTCTAACAAAGAAAGTAAAAGATCTATATGGTGATAATTATGATACTTTGTAAAACGATATTGATGGAAAAGCATTTTAGAAAATGGAAAGATATTCCTTGCTCCAGAATAGGAAAAATTAGCATTGTGAAAATGGTCATACCCCCAAAATTGCTGTATACATTCAATGCAATCTTGATTTAAATGCCAGTAGTATATCACACAGATCTAGGAAAAAAATTCCAAATATTGATCCGGAATCAGAAGAAACCTAGAACAGTAAAGGCAATTCTATACTAAAAAGACAAGGCAGGAGGAACCAATCCCTGATTTAAAATTTTACTATAAAACTACTGTGATAAGATCAATGTGGTACTGTCAAAAAGATCTGAGGAACAGTAAAACAGACTAGAAGATGCACACAAACAACAAACACACTCAGGCACCTTATCTTTCATAATGATACCAAACATATTAGCTGGAAGAAAGGTAGCCTTTTTATAAGTGGTGCTGGAAAAACTGATTTTCGACATGCCACAGACCAAAACTAGACCCTTGTCTATCACCATGTACTAAAGTCAAAGTGGATCAAATACTTAATATTAAAGTACAAACATTAAATTCACTGAAACAGAAAGTAGGTAGAAATTTTGAAGGCATAAGGGCAGGCAGGAAGGACCTTTAGCCCGCCACCATCTCCGGGCTCCTCCCACCCAAACTCCAGTCTTTTACTCTCAAATCTGATACAAGACAAGGATGTCCTCTATCACCACTCCTATTCAATATATTTCTGGAATCACTAGCTACAGCCATTAGACACGAGAGAGAAATAAAAAGAATAAGAATAGGTAAAGAAGAAGCTAACCTAGCACTATTTGCAAATGACATGATAATCTACTTGGAAGGCCCAAAAGAACTCCACCAAAAAGCTACTAGAATTAATACAGAAATTCAGTAGCATAGCAGGCTACCAAGTCAACACACAAAAGTCAGTGGCATTCCTCTACACAGATAACAAACACACTAAGAGAGAAATTAGAGAAACAGTATCTTTTATGATAGCACCAAAGAAAATGAAATACTTAGGAATTAACCCAACTAAAGAAGTAAAAGAACAGAAAAAAAAAATAAATAAAAGATCTTTTCAATGAAAACTACAGTACTCTGAAAAAAGAGATCCCAAAAGATTTCAGAAAATGGAAAGATATTCCCTGCTCCTGGATAGGAAGAACCAACATTGTGAAGATGGCCATACTCCCTAAATTGTTGTACAGATTTAATGCAATTCCTATCAAAATGCTATCAACATACTTCACAGACCTGGAGAAATCACTCCTAATATTTAATTGGAACCAAAAAAGACCCAGAATTGCAAAGACAATTCTGGGCAACAAAGATAAGGCAGGAGGCTTTACAATTCCTGACCTCAAGTTATACTACAGAGTGAAAGTAATAAAATCAGCAGGGTATTGGAAAAAAATAGACCTGAGGATCAGTGGAATAGATTAGAAGATGCAGAAGCAAATAGAAACACACCCAGCCACCTTATCTTCAACAAAGGGGCCAAATACGCTTACTGGAAGAAGGATAGCCTCTTTCCAAATTGTGCTGGAAAAGCTGGCTCTCTACCTGCCGAAAACTAAAACTTGACCCTGGTCTATCATCATGCACTAAACTAAAGTCGAAATGGATTAAAGATCTAAATATTAAAAGAGAAACACTAAATCTCCTGGAAGAGAAAGTGGGAGAAAATCTTAAAGACATCAGGGTAGGGAAAAAATTCATGGGCAAAATTCAAAATGCATGTTTAACACTTGAAAGCATCAACAAATGGGACCTCCTCCAGCTAAGAAGTTTTTACACATCAAAAGAAATTACCAACAGAGTGAAAAGACAACCAACAATTTTCAAAAAGCTTTTGACTAATAAGTATTCAGACAAAGATCTTCTATCTAGAATTTATAAAGAACTACAAACCATTAGGGTCCCAAAATTTAAAAACCCAATCCAGAAATGGACATCTTCTCGGAGAAAGAAATTCAGCAAGCCTATAAATACATGAAGAGAAATGCTCCACATCGCTAGCCATCCATTAAATGCAAATTAAAACAGCACTTAGGCACCATCTCACCCCAGAAAGAACAGCTATCATAAAGAAATCAACCAACAACAAATGCTGGAGAGGCTTTGGAGGAAAAGGAACCCTTCTCCCCTGCTGGTGGGAATGCAGATTGGTGCAACCATTATGGAAAGCGCTGTGGAGGATCCTTAAAAAACTAGAACTGGAAATCCCATTCAATCCAGCTATCCCCCTGCTGGGAATTTTCCCAGAAGAACTGAAAACATCATACCATAACGATGTCTGTGCACCTATGTTTATAGCAGCCCAATTTGTAATAGCCAAATCTCAGAAACAACTAAAATGCCCATTATTTGAACAATGGTTGAAAAAGATGTGGATTTTTTTATACAATGGAATATTACCAGCTATAAAGAATGATAACTGGAAGACTTCATATATAAATGGATGCATATTGAATATATACTCATAAGTAAAATAGACCAGACTTACATTTGTAAATATCAGGTAGTCTCCCTAGTATACGAAATCTAAAGAAGAAATAAAAATGGAAAGCTGAGTGTAAATCAGAGACTTATAAAGCAACACTAAAATTATGCTTGGAACGCATGTCATTCTGGACTTTTAGATGTGTACTGCTTCTAATATAAACTCAGTTACTGCTATACACTCTCTCAAGTAAATGATTGGTTGACAAAAAAAAAAAAAGAGTATTAATTGAGAATAAGTGACTAGGCAAAATGCCATAAGCTTGACAGGCTACAATTTTGCACATCCTTAGATTTCTAAATGTCTTGGTAAAAATGTGCAACTGCTTTTATCTCATTCTGTAGAGATTTATTAGAATATCAATGATTGAAGGAAAATACCAATGTCAAGCTAAATCTAAGATGTTTGATATTCAGAAAGTGATGTTAAGCTCAATTACTTATGTTATACAGTAATAGTATCACGAAGCTCCTCTGCTGGAGGGTTGATAATGTAAGTTAACAGATCAAATATGGGAAAAAAAAAAAAAAGAAGGGCTACAAGGATAGCCATCATTTTGGCTCTAGCCCTTCAAGGTCAGTGAGGACTCAAGACATAAGAGAACCTGTGCTGTAACATCCTATAACTCAGTGATTTCCCAAATTTTCTGTTCAAGGAGATTATGGGAGCTCAGAGGAAAGGGATAAATGAAGTATAGTGTGTCTAGGGAGAGTCACCTGGAGAGAAAACATTCTCTCAGGCTTTCAAAGAAAGCAAACTGGTCAAGCAATGGCAGTGACTCATCCCAATGGCTGACACTGACAACAGTTCTCTAAAGCACTGTATATGGTTTCAAAGTTAATCTTCAGAAAATTTGACCTTGGAAAACATAAATGGTGAAAGTTTCATTGTGCAGGTCTTGCTTCAACTTGCCGTTGATCACCCGGTGGAAAAGCTTAATTATGAGGCATAAAACGCAGAGCTAAATTAGTATCATGAGCTGTAAGAGTCTTAAATCAACAGCCTTCAACATTACCAGTTTCACTAGTAACCCGCTGCAATTATGGAACATTGGACTATGTATACAACTACTTCCTCTTAGTTCAAAGAGAAGGAAATTTTTTCTTCTTTTCTTTTCTTTTTACTTTCTTTACCAATATCAGTTAGAAAATTTATCACGTCTACACCCTGTGCTCTGTATAACTATTATGAGGACAATAATATGCAATGTGCCAGTTATTGTGAATGCACTGCTAATGTGTTTTGAAACTCTCATATTGTTGTCTCTTATTAAAAGTAATAAATAAATAAATAAATAAATAAATAAATAAAAATCGAATTACAAAAAAAAAATTTTAAATAAGGGTAGGCAGGAAATACTCCACAGGAATTACTTCAAAGAATCAATAATTGGGATCTTGTCATACTGAAAATTTTCTGCTTGTCAAAAGAAACCACCAACAGACTAAAGAAAACCTATAAATTGGGAAAAAAATTTTAGCTGACTGTCCCTCAGACAAAAAATTTCTATCTAGAACATATAAAACTTTTTTTAAAAAAATCAGATCTCTAACATGCAAAGACCCAATCCAAAATTGGGCATCTGAGCGAGATGAATACACACTTCACAGAGGAAGAAATACAAATAGCAAATAAATATACAAAAAAAATGTTCAACATTATTCATATTCAAAAAAAGCAAATCAAAGCAACACTGAGATTCCATCTTACTCCAGAAAAAAATGGCTGTTGTAAAGAAGTCAACCACTAACAAATTCTGGAGGAATTGTGCAGAAATAGTAACTCTCCTCCACTATTAGTAGGAGTGTAGACTGGAACAACCATTCTGGAAATCAGTATGGAGATTCCTCAAAAACTAGTATTGGAGGTCTCCTTCAACACAACTAGTCCCTTCCTGCATATTTTTCCAAATACACTGAAAACATTGTACCATAGCGGTATATGTACATCTATGTATATAGCAGCACAATTTGTCATAGATAAATCGTGAAAACAACCCAAATGCCCTACAACTGAGAAATGAACAAAAAAATATGTGGTATTTTTCTACTATGGAGTAATACTCAGCTATGAAGAAGGAGAAGCTCAAGGCTTTGGGATGCAACTACAGACCATATTCAAAGTGAAATAAATTAGGCCTTCGTGTGTACATGCCATATTGTCTCCCAGGTAAAAGAGTAAATAAAATCTGAAGTATACAATGGATATTGTGTAACGGAAGGAAACTATTCAAAGGAAGGAACAATGATGATGAGGGAAAGGAGAAAAGAAAGAAGGAAGGGAAGCATATGTACGTATATTAGCTTGGATAATTGTACTACTGATTTGTGCTGATCTATCAAAGAAACAGTTCTCTCTCTCTCTCTCTCTCTCTCTCTCTCTCTCTCTCTCTCTCTCTCTCTCTCTCTCTCTCCCCTTTTTATTTTTTTATAATTTTTGACCAATTTTGCGTGCTTGTATCTGGTAATCTGAGCAACTAATTGGAAAACAGCAACATGCAGCACCATAACCTCTATTCAATTCCTGCAATTTTGTTTAGTGGAATTCTGTATTGTTTCCATTTTTTACTATTTTTATTCTCTTTAATAAATAAAAAGCTTGGAGCTGCCGTTCACATCCCTGAACTGCGTTCTGGGACACCTGTGAGGGGAACATCGTGTGGTGAGCCTCCTGGGCTCCTGCGCATGGGATTTCTTTGCCCTGGGAAGACTTCCCATGACAGTGCACCTGGGAAGACTCCATAATCAAGTATGTTTCAGCATCACTCTAAAAAGAAGCTTCTTACTGCTGAGGTGCAGTGGGGGTTAGAGACAGGCTTGGCATGTGCGGCTCTCTGGGTCTAATCCTTGTTGCCCAAAATCAAAAAGTAGTGCCGTTTTCCACTGTCCAGGGTGGCTACTGAGCAGTCTGATGCCGCAGGTCCCATTAGCTGGAGGTCATTTGCTTGTATGACTTAAGAGCTATTTGAATTTTACTCCTAAACTCCGACTCCTGTAACACTCATCCTGTGAGATTCTATTTGCTTGGTTTGCTTCTCACTGCATAAAAATCTGTCGGTTAATTTCATGAATATCTGTCGTGCCCTTCAATAAAGCTTAGCCATTACTTTTTCAGCTGTCTCTCTTTCTCTGTTGTTTGTTTCCCCATCAGCAGTGCCTCTGATTCCCATATGGACAGTGCCACCTCCGTGCCCCACAGCTCTTCGTTTTGTAACGTAGCCACATTTCTATTCCTTTCTGGTTCCCCTGGAAGGCTCCACACTTCATCACCTAGCTTTCTCCTTTGTCGCCCTGCTGTCCATTTAGTCACCGGTCCCTCTCCTGAATTCTTTACGCATGCTATTGTATTTTTCACCCTCCTGCTGAAATTTTACTTATTGTCATTTGTCCGAGTCTGCAGGGCACAATGCTCACCGTCCCCATGTGCAGTTGGTGCTGCACAGCACACATCTCTGGTCTGCTCTCATCCTCTTCCCTGCCCTTCCCCTTCCTCCATCTCTTGAAAGATCCCTCTCCCTACCTCCTGTCACCTATCTTTTATTTTTCTCTTTATTTGTACCCTGGGTTTCTCACATGGGAGAAACTACGCCCTGTTAAAGTTTGTGTGTCCAACTTACCTCACTTAACATTATGGCCTTCAAGTGCATCCATTTTCCTGCAAATGACTGACGTTGATCCTTCTCTGGGGCAGGGTAGTACTGCGTGGTGTGCAAACGTGCAAGACTGAGCTGCTACGTGATGTCTTTTAACTTTTCTGGGAAGATACCTAGAAGGGGAAAAGCCAGGTTGAATGGAATTTCTAGTTTCACTTATCTGAGGAGTCACCATACGTTTTCTGCTTCCTATACCCAGTTTCTTATTCACATCAGTTAGGCACTCCTTGTGTTGAGACAGAGGTCCAGTGAAGTAGCAGCTAAAGCAGATCGGCTGCGTACATCACAGGAGGAGCAGGGCACTGGGTGGAGGTGGCACTTGCTCTGAGCGCCCACGTCTCTGCCGCACCACAGTTGATGAGTCAGACAGCAGTCATCTTCAAGCCGAGGGAGGAGGCAGGAAGAAGGGACTGCGGGGAGAAGGAGGACAAGCAGGAGGATGCCTGTTCTCCACAGACTCAGCCTGTAACCGTCACCTGCCCTGCTTGAGCTGGGGCTGCTCCAGCGCACCCTCTCCCTACACGGCTCAGCAGACAAGAGCAAGGCTGTGGGCAGCCATACTGAGGATCCCACTTCAAGCTATGCCTCTCGCTTCCTCTGAGAAGCTGGGCTGGTTTACTTTAAGTTACCTCTACGGCCATGTCTGTCCACCAATAGAGTCATTTTTCATGCTACGGTTGTTGCAGATTGAAACTGTCCTCTCTTCTCCTGAGGGAAGGGCTTCCATGTGGCCAGCCAGCCCAGGTCCCCCTCCCTCCAGAGCTGAGGGAGAGCCTCTCTCCCTCCCATGCAGACTCTCTGTAGAGGACTGGATTCTGCGCTGCACCTTCCCCTGAGCCCCAGGGAAGGAGAAGCTGGAGAGCCAGGGAGACCCTGCTACCCCAGCCTCCAGTCACCAAGACTGGAAAACGGGGCAGACAGCACTGACTTCCAGAGCTGCCCAGAGCCAGTCATCTCCCAGACAAGGATAGGCGGTCAGGGCAAACCAGCAGTCCTCGTCCGCACCAGGCCTGGGGGAGCAGGACAATGGCAGATGCTCCTCAGATTGTGCAGACCTTCAGGGAACTTTCCAGGTCCTGACAAGGTTGAGTTTGAGCCTGTTTCCTTGTTGCCCTCATGGAGGAGCTGGGGCTTGGGGGGTCCTCGCCTCATCTCCCACTGGTGCTGCTTTCTCGGTATGGTACTTTGTGAACTTCTTCAGATGAAAAAAGAAATCTAGATTTTACAGAGAGATCATGTTTTTCTTCATCATGGGCAATTAGCTTCATAATTGGCAACATTAAGACAAAGTAAAATAATTTACCTAATCAATGGATAGTAGGCATAAAATAAAAGTCAAGAACATCATCTGCATGATGAGTACATAAAGTACAGTCACGTTCATTTTTTATTTGCTTAGAACATTTACCTTTCATTTTACTTGCATATAAACAATTTTGTAATTTTTCAGGACTTTATTCAAAATTATTACATCTTTGGGGCAAAACAAATTTCATATTAGATTCAAAATACTCAATTTACATAAAAAGTACATTTTTATAAACTCTTCACCTTCATTCAGAAAAGCATAACTTTTTCTTAAAAATTATCATTATTCTATAGTCAAATCTGAGTTACTTTATTACTATGTATTGCATTTGTGTGTTATCAATTTGCAAAATATTTCATATACTTAAAAGGGAGCATGCTAAAATAGAGAAAAATCTGACGAATTTGCATTCCTAAGACAAAACCACAAAGTAATTACTATGTAATAATTAACAGAAAACAAGAGCAGACGGAGTTTTAGGCAGAGAGAAAAGTCTGCATTCTCAGTAAAGGAGAAAAGCAACAACTTTAGCTAGAAGGCACAGGAGAGCTCCTTAAACAAGCTCAGGGGAGCGAGGCTGGCCAGATGGAACGGGCAGTGGAAGAAGAGGAAACCGCTGCGACTGTGGAACGGTTCAGAGCGGTGGATTTTTCAACACGGAGAGTGACGTTGTTCCTGGTTTTACTCTCAAACACGTCACTCTGGGGGAGATAGTTCAGCGGTCTGAGTACCTTCCTGTCAAGTGCAAGGTTGCATTCAATCCCAGGTGAACCCTGCTGGCCACTGAAATCAGGCGTGCTGTGGCACACCAGTAACCCCAGCACTGGGGAGGCTGAGACAAGAGGATCAAGGATCACTACAAGTCCGAGCTGCATAGCAAGATACTATGCCAAATAAATAAATGAATTCAAAAAAAGTTTTAAAAAACGCCATCTGGACACTAGATCAGAGTACTGCACAGTCATGCTGTCTATGTGTGGTGTCTGAAGCTGTTCACCGTAAGACAGGACCTGCTGGCCCTGTTGCTCCTCTCCCCAGCCATCACCACCATCAGCTTGGCAGAAGTCAGGCCTTCGCCTGCCCTGGACATCACATGTAACCCAATGTGCCAGCAGAGAAGTGCTGCAGGAAGCCCAGGCGGAGGGGAGGCAGGTGTTGCCCCCTCCCCCCCCACCCAGCTTTGAGCTGGGACTTGGGATAATGGAGAAGACCACCCTGGACTTGCCTCCCCTCCCCAGCCTTGCCAGAACTTCATGAGAGTGCTCTTCAAGGAGCAGAGGCAGGCAGGCCAAGGAGGGAGGAAAACCAGCAGGAATCAGAAAGGACCTTCTCCAAAAGTCCCATGCTTTGCGTTTCAAGCTTCCGAAGGAAACAAGGAGAAAGGAGTCCCTGTCAGAGAGAAAGCTGCTTTCAGATCTCAGGACCAGGGAGGATTCAATGCTAATTATGATTTCATTTTCCTTTCCTGTTAGTTCAACCATGGGATCCATAAAATCCTTTCTCTTTCCCTCTGGACTGTTTTAAAAAATCCTGCCTATACATTCTTTCATAAGAATTTATATCTAAGAGGGGTTGGGAAGATAACTCAGTAGAATAAGGGCCTGTCTATAGAGTGCAGGGTCCTGAGTTTAATTGCCAGTACTGCAAAAATAAATAAATAAATAACAACAATAATTTACATCTAAGAGATGTGATTTCAATAAATCATTTAAAGCTGCACATGCCCAGACAACTGATGCCCTGTGTCACCCTCCTGTGCCTGCTGAAGGCATCTGTCAAATGACTGTGATCCAATTTACCTTTGCTCATTCACTGGAGTTTGTCATGGGCAGCACAGGGTACACTTGACCACATGGATCACTTGTGGTCCTGGTAGTATTCGAAGAAGGAAGGTGGCCAGCAGACCAGAGGGAGACTGCAGCCTGGAGGGTCCCAACAGCTGAGCCCAGCGTTCCCTCTGCAGAAACACTGTCACAGTGGGTAACACATCGTGATAATAGTACATATTGGTGTTATTACAGTTGGTCCAGATTTGAAGTCATTCTCCCTGCAACACAGGGTACTCCAAGTCTGCTATGCAAATGTAGTCTTACAGACAGCATAAATCATCATAATTACTCACAACCCTGAGTGTGATTTCTTTAACTAAAGAAAATGTCCAATCTCCCTTCAAAAGGCAGGATTCAGGGCAGTGACAACTGAAAAGACCCAGATAAGAGAAAGCAATTCTTTCTTAACGTATCCAACTCATTTTGGCTAATTTTGAAGAAGAGCTACCTTAGAACACCAAAATTTCCTATAAAGTGAAAAGTTTGTTTAGTCATAAAGAAAAAATTTGAGCACATGAACCAATAACCATTAATTCCAAGTCTAGCAGAAGGTCCCAAGGACAAGATCTTCCCTAAGCCCTGCCCAGTGCCATGCCCATGCACGAGCTCAAGATGACACCGTGTGATCAAATAACCCTACTTATTATTTTATGCTTTCAAGTAGTAGCTAGGAGCACATGCATAGCATTTTAAAAGCTAAATCCCAAGATGAATTAGTCTGGCATAATGATTGAATCTACAAGGTTCAGGGTGAAAACGGAGTTCAAAGCCATCTGTAACACCAGCTATTTGATCCTGGAAAGATGACTAAACTGTTAATGTCTCAGTTTTCCTCTTCTGATGAAAAAGGAATATATCTGTTTCACACGAAGGTTGTAAATGTGAAAGGAATAATACATGTAATTTTCTTATCCCTATTTCCCAATTAAGACTATCTCCAAGGCATGTATCTTCTATCACGATTTTTATAAATTACTTTGCTGATAATACTCACTACTTATATTCTAATTTATCCTTTCCTAAAATAAGGAAATAACATGCCTGCCACTGTAGAAAGCAACAGAGAGCATTCCTGGGGGAAGGGCCACGGAAGGGGGTACCCCACTGAGGGACCTAATAGAATGGGGTGCTGCCTGAGAGCTGTGACACCATGGAGCTGAAAGGTCACTTCCTAAGGATGACTCATGTACTCTCCCCTCAAAATCAGCCCTCTGTGTCTGCTTGTCCACAGCCCCAGCCTTGCTGCAGTCTGGACCTGTGCTGTTCTGAAAAGTCCTGTGTGGGGGACCCAATCTTCAGCCTCTGGCACTACTGAGCATAGACTGTGTGGCCACTGGGGGACATTGCCCTTGAGGAGACACTGGGTGGCAGCCCTATCCTTTAACTCTTTCTGCTTCTCAGCCCCTAGGAGGTAAGCAAGGGCCCTTGCTACATGCTCCTGTCATGAGGCACAGCCCACACACCACCAAGTGACAGGGCCGAGTGACATGGACTGAGCCCTCAGGAGCCCTGAACCCCAATGAACCTTTTCCCTCCCTAGGTCAATTCTTCTAGGCCTCTGCTGCACTAAGGGCAGAGGATTAACACCCACTTCCCTCCCATGGCTATGGCCTTGCCTCTTCCTCCAGCAAGGAAGAAAGTGGTAGACACTGACAGGGGAGGAACCTGAGGAGATGAAGAGAGGATTGGGGGGGCCATCTGAGTCTGAAGACCTGGGCAAGGGCAACCTCCTCTGTCACAATAGCACCTGCATACCACCTGCTCATCATCAGACATGGATTTTGTGATGATTAATTTGTTCTCTAAGGACATTTTCAATCCCAGTCATTTCACCTAAAGAAATTTAGAAGCCACCACATGGTTGACTGAGAATCCCAAAGACAAAGTTCTGCTCTGAAGGGAGCGCTCATCAGTCAGCTCCTCTCCATGCTGCTTGGCTTCACCAGGTGAAACTGCAAGTCCGAACCTTCTTGTAGAGTGTGAGTTTCCTCACAGCAGAATGGAGGAGCTGTCGTGCAGGTTTTTCTTCCTGAGTGCACAGCCCAGATTTTCCAACTGGGGAAGCTTAGGGTATGAAGGTGTGAGATCCAGGCACAGCCATGGAAAGAAGCCAAGCTTCCTCCCATTCCCACCAGCTTGATGGAGTGATCTTCAGGTCTAGAAAACAGCAGGGCCTGGCTCTGCCCAAGCATGAGCCATATGCAGAGCATCCATTTAATGTGTTCAGCCCAGTTTTCTTCCCTGGGGGGAATGGGGTTCAGCCAGAAAGGATAGGGAAGTGGGTGGTGGAGTACTAGGAGCTTCCTGGTATGAGGAGCTACGGGCGCCTTTGTTTTAAATTCCTGTGAATAAAGTTTACAACAACACACAGCTAATACTTATACTGGGGTCAGTAAAATAGCTAAATATTCTAGCAGCCAAACACTAGCACAGAGAAATCAGCAAGCTGGTAGCAATTAAGAGGAGGTTCTGATACAGTTAACAATTTGTTTACTTGCTTCTAGTACTTTAGCTGAGTCATAAAAGGGATATGATCTCAAAATTGAATCATACATTTCTACATACACTAAAAAGAAACCCAAGGCCATGGCCACTCTAACATAGGAGGGGCTGCACCTCATCATAATATCAGTGGGTATAGCTAAACTTCTGACACCTTTGGGAATGGGAGAGCTAAGGGCTCGCATAGTCGGTTTATAACATTTACCTGCCAAGAAGTTATGATCTAGTGACAAGGCATGAGATATTTATCCATGGGAGAGCATGAAAAGTGGTCAGGCACCACATACACTGCTCTGAAAATCAAATGCTGTGGAAATTCAGGGGAGATAGAAGCAAGCCGTGTGTGGGTATGGGCTCCATTCAGGTTTTGTGGAAGGACTACCTTGTAGAAAAGAAAATCTGAGGGCTTGAGGAGGGCAGAAATAAAGCATGTGGTAGAAAGGAGGGGGATCCACCCCACTCCCCTGTCCCCCTCAGCCCCAGGGCCCAAAAAACCTTCAGGATTTGTTTCAGGTCCCAGGGAAACAAACACTGAATTCCTTATCCTCCTACAAGGGTCCTCTGATCTGTACCTGAGCAGAAAGGGAAGAGCTTCCCCAGGTGCATTTCAAGAATTCAGCCCAGCTACTAGCATCATTTGTGTGGCCTTGAGCAGATCCTGTGCCTCAGTGCTCATCTGTGACACCAAGAGAGGATGGGTCCAGCGTTGATCGCTTCACAAAATCAAAAGACCATGAGCAGAAAATGCCTCAAAAATGTGGGAAGAGAGACACAGAGGCTCATTACTATTGCTATTCCCAGGATCCTTCTTGCTGTTTGCAGCAGTAGAGGAAGGAATTACAGCTTAGATGGCCCCATTTGTCTCTAGGCCACAGAACTGAGTAAGTTCTTTTACTCTCAGCAAAGATTTTAGGCTGTGAAGTGGGCACAGAATGCAGTGATGGCTGTGGAGTTCACTTATAGTCAGGTAGCCACTGGGAGCAATTGGAAGAGTTGCCAGATGATGCTATCTGTTCCCTGATTGGCTACACCCACTGTTTCCAAAGCAACTCTCTATCCATTCTGCACATGCCAACTTTCTGTTCCTACTGATGTCGCATCTCTTTAACAGCAAGAGACATAAAATTTAATAAAGTAGAAACATTTTAATAAGTGGAGGTATCATTAAAATTGAAGCTTTTAGCTTTGTGGAGGGACCAGACTTCTCTCTATGTTACAGTAGACTTCACGGATTTTTTCCCATTAAGAAAAGCAGGCACTTAAAAGTTCCTCAGGAGAATATCAAGGAGACCATTGTCTCATGAATCTTCTGCCGCTTCTACATCAACATTTAGTTTAAGCTCTTCTCCCAGATGAGAACATGGATGCTTTGAGTTCCCTTTCACCAAACACATATTTTCAAGCCTGTCTTGCGCTCCTCTTGTTTCTCTACTGAGCACTGTCTGACAGTTGGTTCTGGGGGACCCAGAAGCTGAACAAGGAGGTTAGCCAGCAGGGACGGGCACTTTGGGACTGGACATGAGCTCTCAACAGCCCCACAGAAGAATCATTTTCCCATCTTTTCTACCAGGGTCACCGAGGCTCTGCATGGTTGATGGAGCTGTAGTATTGCAAGGAGCCTGAGTGAGAGCCAGGATTCCTTCCCACATGAGAGTGTCCAACCACATGGACATGGCAACTGTCTGCGCTCAGCTCCACAGATTCACCCAAGCTCTTTCATTTGCATGAGTTACTCTGGTTCTTCATTTGGATTCCTCCAAAATCAGAGCCTGAGGCAGACACTTGGATGCAGGAATTGTATTTGGCAGCTGATCCCAAACTGCAGGAGTAAACAAAGGGAAAGAAAAAAGCCCTGAGAGTTGTGTCCTCAAGGCCCCCAGGAGGTTCCTCTGGAGGACACCTGGACCCCACCAGGACCTCTGAGAGGCACACGGCACCCACCTACACCCACCCGCTGGCAGGAGATGCAGCCTCACATCGCAGCCTCAGCCAGGCTCCCAGCTCTGGGAGGGGCTCATTCCTGACCCTTGCCCTCCCACACATTCCCTGCCTGCTCACATGTGTGCAAGGAGCGCCCCACAAAGCAGCTGCACTCCTTTCCCCTCCACACTGCATGCTGATCTTGAAAACAAAAAATGCGTGTCCACGGGGTGGGCAAAAAGGCCAGAGACAGAGGAGCAACTCTCAAATGTGCCGCTGCAGCGCGCAACTCTGGCTCTGAAAGTGCCAAGGAAGCAGGGTGCTTGGCCTAAGACCTGGAAGACAAGAAGCCCAGGCGATGCAGTCTTCCAACACGTGAACTGTGAGGCTCCCCTAAGAGAGCATGCTTGGAAAGCAGCAGTGCCACAGCCTCTGGCCTCACAAGGTGTCCTTTGGGCGCCAGCCCACCCTGAGCACGGGGTCCACTGTGCCATCCACGTGAGTAGACAGGGCTGCTTCTATATTCCTGAGAAACAACTAAACACCATTTCCACAGTGACCGCTGGTTAGAGATGCCGTCCCTTGCAGAGCCAGAGGTCTGAAGTCTGACTAAGCTGCCTGGAAATCAGCATGGAAGCAGCCAACAAGAAGCAGGAGGACAGAGTTCATTCAGGTTCCCCTTGGTCTCATAGACTGATGTCTACTTCCCAAGTGGGGAGGACGAACTTGTGGTGCAGGCCCTGGACATGCAGGCTCCCTAACTAGGATAAGGGCCATAGCAGCCAGCAGGCCTTGCATACTCATCTCTGATGGCATAACAGGAGATGCCCCCATCCAGCACACTTCAGTTTGTTAGTTCCCCTGGTCCTGTTCCAGATCCAGCTGCTCCTGTCTCTTAGAAATGGCTGGCCTCTAAGATGTACATTGCATAAGGCAATCCCCAACTGACAAGTCATTCCGCCCCTGTGCTTTCCATTTGCTTGTCCCATATAAGCCCTGGACAACAGGAGATGAGGGCCTGATATTCTGGGAAGGATCATGATCAGTGCCCATCGTCATAAATAAATCTGCCTCCAAATCCTGGGTATCACTTTGCTGTTTCTGTTCACTTTTGCAACATGAGTGTGGTGTTATCCATGAGACAGAGCACGTGGTCACCAAACACATGACCATCCCCGGAGGAGCCTCTCCATCCTCTTTCTCCCTCTACCCACAGGTGCTGGGCTCCAGTGCCTCCTCTGCTCTGGGTCACCAGGCTGCTCAACACAAGCACACAGGTCACTCAAATGCAATGTCTTGCAATTTCCTCATCTGGGAAGCAGACATTAGAGAATTGCTTTTCAGTGTGATATAGAGTGGCATGACATAGTGCATGGAAAGCACTTTATTTATTTTTGTTGTTGTTTTCAGAAATAATGTCGCTCTATAGTTCAGGCTGGCTTTGAGCTCACTGTGTAACCCAGGCTGGCCTTGAACTTGAACTAACCAACCTACCTCAGGCTCCCTATCGCTGTGGTTACAGGTGTGTGCCGCCATGCCTAGCAAAGCCCCGTACATAGTAAGTACTCACGGGAGCCAGTGGTATTTTATAACCTACTTTGTAGGAACCAACACAACCATTTCCTTCCCTCAGAACACAAGCACCATGTTTTCCCCTTAGTGACTAAGAGAAACTACAGAAACCTGCAGCAGAGCTGCAGTGAGCCCAGCGCCACCCACAGGACCCATCAGCACCCAAGACACGCATTGTCCCCCACACCACATCTCAGAATTATGAAAACTGCTCAGTGAGTTTCCTCTCTCCCAGAGATGAGAACTGTGAGGAGATATTTCAAAGACTCATGTTTCCCCTTGGTTAAAGGCTGTCACTGCACTAGAATCACAGCTGGGTACAGAGGGAAAAACATCCCTTACAGGAGCAGGAGTGCTTGGTCTCCATGGTAACAGAGTGTACTGTGGTCTGACCCCTTTAATCACCTGACTCTCTTGGGATAAAGGAAGGAGCAAAGAGATAAAAACTCTTAAGACTAGAATTGGAGCCACGGGCAGAGCAGAAGATGACAAGCCAGCAAACGGGGCCCCAGGCATTTCTTGCCTCCCACAGTAACATCCTTAGACTTTTCTTTTCCCGTGAGAGGAGCCAGCTAATATGAATCTGCAGAGCTTCACTGAAATCACCCATCTCCCCTGACGAGCCACAGCACCTCCGCAAGACGGTGCCCAAGGATGAGGCCAGTTAGCAGCCAAGTCCCAGGGGAAACAGGACCATGGTTCTCCTCAGCACGGAGGTTTACGAGGGTTTCTGCCCTGTCATAAGCCCCATGGTACAGGGTGATTTTGTAAACGATCACAGCAGCACATTTCACATCTAGATCCTCTCCTGTCTCGGCCTCCCTGGGGGCACTGCCGATGCGCTCCTCCCAGCCAATTCCTGCACAACAGGTCTGGACGGCACCACAGCAGCCACAGCCACCAAGGCTCCAACTGACCTCAGCGCCCTGCAGGCGGCAGCTTGGCATTCCCAGGACTCTGCCGGCAGCTACCCTCTCTCCTCTCTATTGGTACTGGTATTTGAGAGACCACTGATAGATGGGACAATGTCCACTGTGCTGTGCAGACCTACAAAAATAATCCATTTCTGAGACCAAGGGTACAGGGAAGCTCTCTAAATCACTGAGGTGGAAGGAAGCAAATATCTCATTTAGGAAAAGTAGTTCTAAGTTAACAATGAAAACTATAACCTTCAGGGCCAGCGGTATAGCTCAGTGGACTAAGAGCTTGCTTAGGCAAGCACAGGGGCCAAGATTCGATTCCTAGTGCTGCCTGCCATGCCAGCCCTGCTCTCTGGCATGCTGAGCCTGTGATTGAGTCTAGGTGCAGTGGCACACTCCTGTAATCTCAGAACTTGGGAGGCAGGAAACGGGATCACTACATAGTTAGACCCTGCACATGCACACATGCGTGTGCGCACGCACGCACGCACGCACACACACACACACACATGAAAACTGTAACCTTTGGCTCAACTAATTCCATTTAATTACCTATGTTATCTCAATAGTAGTAATAGCATCCATCTAATATTTGTGAAGAGTACGGGTTCATTTTATATAATTGAGTTTTTCTTTTTTAAAATTGTATTTATTTGTTTGGTACATGGTCTCGCTACACATCTCAGACTCAGAATGATCCTCCTGTTTCAGCCTCCCTAGTTCTGGGATTACAGGCCTGCATCACCATATCCAGTTTCTGGGGCCTGCTAAGCATACTGCACTGGGGATCAATTCTGGGTCCTTGAGCTTGCCAGGCAGGTGCTTAGATCACTGAGCTATCCCCTAGCCCTGAATTTTTATATAAACACAGAGTGCCCCTGCTGTAAATTTCTTTTCTACTGCCTGAAGTCATGCACAAGTTGTGAATAGGCCCGGTTAACTTGTTTCCTAGATTGGCATCCTCTGCATCCAAGAGTGCCTGTTGGTTCAAAGGTGTGCCCAGTGCACCAGGGTGGAAAAAGCCACAGCCATCATGGCGTTCACCTTCTGGGAGGGAAGAAGAAAGTAAGCAACTGGGCAAAGACCCTGCCATAGCAGATGGGGAAACGCTGTGGAGAAACACAGAACAGGAATCGAGGTAACTGCAGCTTAAAGTGTGCTGTGAGAAAACTTCAAAAAGAAAGTGAATTTGGAAAAATATCTCAACATGACAAGTGCAAGCCATACAGGCACCTGGTGAAGAAATGTTCCAGCCCACTGCAGTGTAGCCCGGAGGAAGCAAAGCAGAAGCGGGGGCAGAGCACACATCACTATCATCCTGGTGACCACTGTTCCGAGGAGGCTGGACACAGCCCTGCAAAGATGTGGACAGAAAAAGTATATGATCTGGCTCATCCTACAGTGGGCCACTCTGGACTCTGCAGGGAGAGGACAGACCGTGTGCAGACTGTGGCAAGGAGGCCTGTGGAGACGCTGCCATCTCAGAGGGATGAGAATGGTTCGGTGAGATAATCTGGGCAGTCGTGGTGCGGGAGAGACAGTGGGATCCTGGAAAGGCCTGGCACTGTGTTCTGATCTAGGGGACTCTGGAAATGTGGCCTGGGTTCCCCCACGGGGGCACGGACCAACCGGAAAACAATGCCCCAGATGAGCATCAAAGAAGAAGCATGAGTTATACACATTTTATTCAACCATTGCAAGTTTCCATAGTCCTAAGGAGATCTCTCTTCTTAATCTTGTCAAAGGTCAACATAAGTATTTCTCATTTTCCCTCCGAAGTGCTGAGTCATGACTCATACCTCTGTCCACTAGGGATCTATTTTGGAGAGTGAGATGAACAATCTATTGTAAGAAAGAGAGACCTACTTTTAAAATACCTCACTCTTTTCAAGCCCCATCCTCTACAGCATTATATTTTGTGCCACACAATTCAGGCTAACTGCTACTCCAACCAGTCTCAGTTTGGAACTTTTGGAGTCCTCTTTATAACAAGACTGATACAAAGTCTCTTAAAGTAGAAACACTTCAAGTGCAAATCTATTGGGCATATTCCACATATCGTTTCTGAGTGGCGAGAGAAAGAATGCTTGAATGAACCAAGACAAAGACTTTGCAGCTCACACACTCAGGTGTTTCTCTTGAGTCCAGGAATCCCTATAGTTAGCCCTACTTCTACGTCCTTCATCTATCATGAGTTCCACGCTATTGTAGCTTCCATCTGTCACTCCACTCCTGGGCAGGGACTCAAGTGGGCTGGGACAGAGGGACAACTGGAATTAAGGCAGGAAAATAAGGTGCACCACCAGCACTAGGAATAGCTGCTTGCTCGGCTTTTCTGTGGCCACACACCCATTCCTATCGTCCCCTTTTTTGAAACTTTGGAATATGAGAACGAAAGAATATTATACCCACATCCATTTTATGAAACTTAATTTTACTTTAGGATGCCTTATGGGTCTATGTTCAAGTGAAGATGCTTGGAAGCACAGCTTAGTCACCTTTGGGAGGCAGAGGCTACTGACTGCTTGTTACCATCAGTGTCTTCTAGAATGTTCCTCTGAAAAAAGAGAATTTTACCTAGCCACCCTGTCGATATCTTGCTGCTGAGGAAGCTGCTGGCTTTTCTTTTGTTGATTGTATCATTAATTAACTGATCACAAAACTAGTCTATGTGCTTCAATGACAAATTAGTATTTCCAAACATATGCCAGCTTCATAAGAAATATTATCTCATCTTTGCCTTTTAAAAATGCCTTCAAGATCCATTCCCTGATTAATATATCATTGAATTTATATTTCTGCCCTAATATAGGTGCACCATGTAATTCTGCCTTGAGCTACATCATAAATCATCCCTCCCAATGATCCATTCAAGTAGAAAGTAGTTTAGATGATGGATAATACAGTATTCTCTAGAGTCCGATTATCTGTGCTTCAATTACAACTCCACCCTTTGGCTCCTGTGTGATCTTGGGGAATTGGCTTCAAATCTGGGGACCTTTTCTGTCATCCAGAATAGAATAACGTTACATATATCAGAATCTCATTGTGGGGATAAAACCCTGATACATGCAAGATATTTGGTGCACAGTGCTTGGCAAAGAAGAATTCAGTGAGGTTCATGTTTACTAAAATTTTAACTTTATAAATATTCTGAGTGAGTTGATTCCCACTTCTTCCACATAGAAATTATTATCCTCTTTAAGACTCAGTTTGTTGATTTTTCCCACTTCCCATGCAGGAGTATAAAGGAGTCTTCACAGCCCCTGACCTTTGCAGAGACCCGTGAAAGGGAAGCATCAGCTACTCCATTGTCACCTTGCTAGGCATCCGAACCAAGAGCCACTGTGGGGCAGGCTTCACAGGACCTGTTTCACTCAGAGCAGAGGCCTAAGCCCAGGGACCAGCAGGTGTGGTGGTGTCCCCAGCCTCTGCATTTGGCTTGTGGGCAGCATCTTCTCCCTGAAAGTACTCTGAAGTCACTCTAGGCATCCTTATCTTTTCTTACTGGATACCAAATACATTGACTGAGAGTTCATCCTGACAGCCTCTTCTTAATTTCATGTGAAAGGCCCTTTCGGACAGAAGGTGGGCATCAGTCACCACGTAGGAACTTGCGGGGACCCTCTTTGGCCTACAGCACTGCCTGTTCATTTTCTAAATTCTTAGCATCGCACACAATCCACCCACTTTACAAGACAAACCCAAAGAGAGAGGGGTCTAAATGCTGCACATGGCACAACTTGAAGAAGTAGAGACATTTATACATCGTAACATCCTTCTGCTTCGATAAACTATAAACTTTCCTTTACCCTCCTTGGTTTGTAGGTGCTGGAATCTCAAATAATTCCAAAATAATACATCCACCTTAATAAAATGTTATAACAATAAAACAAATTCTATAGCTCATTTATTTTTAAAACATTTTGCTAGATGTGATGTCACATGCCAGGACTCCAAAGGCTGAGGCAAGAGGATTGGCACAAGTTGAGGCCACCTGGGCTATATCATGAGTTCAAGACAGCTTGGGCTACCTGGTGAGACCTTGCCTCAAAAAAAAACAAACAAAAGAAAAAAAAACTTTTTTTACTGTATCTGTGAACTGTGAGTTCTGTGAGCAAGTTAACAAAGAAAAATAAGAATACTGTGAAGTTTTCCAATGTAAGAAGAACAGATAGTTTTACTGAAATGTATCATTAAGCTGCCAGAAGTTGCTTGAGGAGGCTTCTGCCTTGCCCTCCCCACAGCTACCTGCTCACCACTAGGCTGGCTCCATTGCTCGGCAAGAAGCCCAGGCCCCCCAGCCCATGGCCCCTGCAACCATCTCTGGAGCCTGCCCCCTTGCCCCCATTCCCCTGTTTCTGGTGAGCAGCTCAGGCATAGGCCACGGAGTCATCACCACATCTCCTCATGGAGCACAAGACCAGGGCCTCCCTTTCCAACTATAATACAAGCATTTGATTCTTGAGGCTTCTGTACCCATCTTATCCTCCAAAATATTCTTTTCTTCTGAAACTAAACACAAAATTAAAAAAATAAAAAATAAAAAACATCTACGCAAATACATCATCCTGAAATATAGCCTTTGGGTTTGAGGATTATTTTGAACTAGAGGTCCTAGGGAACTGTGAACACAAATGGATTACTCCAAACTTGTTAAGAATAAACCTTGTCTTAGCACCCTGAGCCCCAGGTTGCTCTTCCGCAGCTGCCAGCCTCCGCTCAGCTGCTGTCATCTGCAGGGTCCTGTCAGGTTTCATGGGGTCGGGGTCTTCATGTTCCAGCTGGGCTCCAACTGTGTGTGAAGCCTCTGCCTCTCCCCTGCCAATCACTGTGTCAGGGCCATGCTCAGATCCAGGCAGAGACCTCAGTGCTCTGCAAAACCACAGACTGGCTGCTCCACAGACAGAAGTTGACATGAAGAGAGTGTGAAAGCAGCACAGCCTGGATCGCTGCGGCTTAAGGCTCAAAGAATAAGCAGCTGGGCAGCTGGGAGCTTCAGAGCGGGACTTAGAAGAGCTGACAAGGATGCCCACACTGGAGGGAAAGGAAACAGCTGTTCCTCATTTTGAAAAGTGTGTCATTGAAAATTATTCTTTTGCTGAATGATGTTTTTTTTTAATTTTTTTAATCATTTATTTATCTAATGCACAGTCTCACCACATAGCTCATATTCATGATGATCCTCCTGTCTCAGCCTCCCCAATGCTGGGATTACAGGTGTGCACCACCATGCCCAGTTTCAGTGGGGAGCATGGTACACCCATGGTTCAGGGTCTGGCAAGGCGTGTGGTACCAGGGAATCAAACCCAGGTCCTTGTGCTTGCCAGGCAAGCACTTAGCCCACCAAGCTAGTCACCTATGATCGCAATAGGCTCTGGGGAACATCTAGATATAAACCATCACAGCAGCCATCTGAGAAACTCCAGGCTCCATGGTTCCACTCAAGTCTGTGTCCTCACTGCTGCAGAACTTAATAAACATTGTTAAATGGTTGGATAAATAAATGGAAACCACAGAAAGGGCAAAGCTACCACTATATGCTAATCCCTTCTTCTCCCCCACCCCCTCCCCGATTAGTATGTGTATTATTACCCTTCATTGTACAGTGGGACTTTGCCTACTCCAAAATGATTCCATCAATGATGACCATTAAATTCCCAGCTCAGTAACTAGATTGATCTTTGTAATCACTTCTAATTCTCCTGGGCTCCTACAGCTTCCATGTGTCTCCTGTAATAGCCTTCCTTGACCCTCCCTGTCTAGCTGCGATCTGGCATCATTTCTCCAACAGGCCTTTTTAGCTGCATTAAATAAAAAAAGCGATGATTTTTCACAACTCCTAAGAAAGATGAATTTGCCCCCATTTTGTTTCCCGGGAACTGTAAACAAAAGAAGTGAGAAAACTAGTCTGAAGAAAAATGATCATGTTGGCTATGCTCTGCAACCCCACAATCACACGGGCTGGAGAGGCAGGATGACCAGAGACCTTTGGTGGCAGAATCCATTACCCCAAAGAGCAATCGAGCAGAGAGCGCAGCTCATCTTGCTCAGTGAAAGGAAAATGTCAGAGTTTAATAGCCATCATTTTTAGAGCATCTGTAGGCTAGCAAGCAGGAGTGAAGTGCATCATGAAGTTTAAATCCAGGTGATAATTTATTTGCATAGATATATTATTATGTAAGTAAGCAATGAAGATTTAAGGTTTTAAGTTTAATAAGTATATGTTTCCCTCCCACACCCATGCTATTCCTAGCCACTTTTCTTTTCAGCGCTGGAAATTAAACCCAAGGCTCCCCTCAAACTATATCTTCAGCCATTTTTTAATTCTGTATTTGGAAATAGTCACTACGTTGCCCATACTGGGCTCGAATTTACAGTCCTCCTCCCCAAGCCTCTGAGGGTGCTGAGACTTCCTATTTATTCCTTAGGGAACATGATGAAGACCCCAAAACTGGTAAAAATAAGTGAGATAGAGTTTAGTGAGCACCAATTAAAACCCTTCACTGATCTAAAAAGATTAGATTCAGACCATCTCTCACTCACCTTAGATGTCTGGATAGCTATTCTTCATCTTAGAGAACACAGGCTTAGAGGATAGGCTACCGGTGTGAAGGAAAATGGAATAGTTGCCCTCTGCAGTTGCCTTGAATGGTTTCTACCACCCTGAGTCTTCATGGACCCCTCTCAGGCCAACAGGAATGATGGGAAGATGTAAGTCCCAGAAAAAAAGACACAAAGGAAAGAAATGGCTGAATCTGCTATGTGGCAATTCTGTGTTTTCACTGTACTTACACCCAATATTCTGGAGAAATACACTAATACTGTAGAGCAAAATGTAGGAGACAGGCCAACCTACCTGACAGCGCTGACTCAAGGATGCCACAAGATCATTTATGGAAAGTGTTTTCCAGAGCACCTGCAGTTATTAAGCACTCAAGAAATGGTACTGTTTATGGTCCTGCTAAAAGTAGTGATCTTTGTTCCCATTTCATAAATAAGCACTGTTAAAGTTTTGTGAAGAGTCTTTCATTTTGTTTTCAGTATTTAAGCTTGCATATATTTTTACACAATAGTGGGGTCACATTGTGTAAAATAAATTTTACATGTCAATAAAGCTTCATGATACAATTCACAATAGCTGTAAAATAATCTCTTTTATACCTTTATAATTATGTATCGTATAACATCCCTATTTCTGTGCATTTATATATGCATTTAAAGATGCACCCAATTTTCACTATGGTACATAAGCAATAAACAAATTAACTTGCACATACTTCGATTTAAACCTCACTCTGTTAAATTCCTAGCAATAAAATTACTGGGTCAAAGTTTATGTGTATTCTTTGGATGTAACACATTTTGACAAATTCTCTTTGTTTCAGAAAAGTCTCCCATGGAGACTGTTGCAGATTATCTTCTACTGAAATTTGATCCACATTGGAAATTATAATTTCATGCTGAAAGGAAAAAATTACCAAGGTGCTCCACTGCTATCGCTAAACTAAAAAAAATATAAAAGATAAATTGAAAGCTCCTAGTTTCTGTGTCCATGATGAATTTCATCCTAGAACAAAGGTTCACAAACCGGAACCTGTCAAGTAAAATTGTGCAAGACACCATTGATTTGGACTGAACTCCTGTACAGGGCCCAGCACCCCAAACCAATTACAGACTCATTTGCTCACAATGAAACTAATTAATTTAGGTGCATATTCATATAACAAGTGGCTGAGTTTCTGATAGTTACAGCAGCAAAGCTTTAGTTAATTGTAGGCAGTCAACAGATTAAAAAATGACAAACCAATTAAGGTCTGTACCCCGCTTCATTCTCTGCCCATAAATACTGCCTGGTTGGGTGGCAGTATAGAGGTCTTTGAACTTGTTCTGATTCTGAAGGCTGCCTGATTCTGGAATTGTGAATAAAAAGCCAATTAAGGTATTGAAACTTGCTTTAGGAAAAGGAAAACTGAGACCAATTAAATTTAACAAGGCTTAGTTGAAAAAAAAAAAAAAACTTTCTAGAAGAGGGCAGCATTCAAGATCAAAGATGGTTGTAAGACCGCACCTCACCAGGTGCGATTTTATTTACAGAGAGGATGTGAGGTATAGAAACAACCTGGTTGGCTGCTCTCAGCACTTGCTTTGTACAGACCTAGTATAATGGGCATTTACTTATATGAAGAAGTCTGATCAGTTGGCAGCCTGTGATTGGCTGGAGACTCCAATGCTTGGCTACAAGAGTTTTGTACTTTCAGGTTAGGTTAGTTTGCATATCAAACTATGATGAAGTCCACCATGTATGGAGGCTACTTTGGGTCAAAATTCATCACCACGATTTAGGCTAAGCTTTCTTCAGTTTAGTACTAATTGTGTCTTTTTTTAGCCCCATGAGTCTGTACCAATCACCATTATTTGGGGCAGCACAAGTCTAGGCTAAGACATGCCTTCACATGGACAGGGATATAGCTTGGTGGCAGAGGCTATACAGAAGACCCTGGGTTCATGCCCAGCAGCAGAAAAAACAATTGTTTTTAAAGATGAACATTTGCAAATAAGGGAAATGTTACTTTTTAGATAATTTAATTCTTCTCATTAATCAAAATGCCTTATAAACCCTTATATTCAGTGATTATTATTATTATTATTATTATTATTATTATTATATTTTGAGTTTTATCAGTTTTATGAGCATTTGCTTTTTCTCTTGTTATATAGCTACATTTATCATATTCATAGGTTAACCCAGGAGGCTAAAACACTTCCTGCGTAACTGTTGTAAGCCCTCTTTAGGAGTAGCCATCAAAGAACAGAAAACTTTATTTTTTAAGCATTTCACTAGTATATTTTGCCTAATGCATTAGCATTAAATGGAACAAGCACATTTCTGAATTCAAACTGGAGTTCTCAGTTTTCCCTGAGAGAACCTAGAAAGAAAAGCAAGGTCAAGATGGAACCAACAAGAACTCAAACTTCAGCCACTATTATTGTCTCTTCTTCTGGGTTTAGGCTCCAGATAAGTTATCATGCAAATAGCTCACCCTACTGTAAAAATAAAAGCAACCAAAAGCTGCTTCCTCATGTAGGATGGGCTGGCTCCCTGCAGCTAGAAGTCTCTCTGGCCCTTCTTCAGCTGGCTGTGGAAGCACAGTTCACTCTAGGCCTCTCTCAAATAAAACTGCTCCACTTTGCAGAAGATCAGAATTCCAGAAACCAGGTTAATTACTAATCCAAATCAGCCTAAATTGGCATTAGTTTTCAAGAGGAAACTAACCTTGATTCATACAAACTGCTTCACACAAAGAACAGTTGAGCAAGTATCCCCACAACAGGGAGGAGGAACAGGTTTCAGAAGGAACAATAAAGTACAATAAAGGAAATGGAGACCTAATTTTCCTTGGTTTTTCAGAGCCATTTATATAGGTTATGAGAGCAAATGAAGAAGTTTCAGTATAATGAAGTTGTTCCCCCACTCTTACCAACGTGTAACAAATGGCTCTGAAAAAAAAAAAAAAGGAAAAGAAAAAGAAAGAAACAAGTAAGGACTCGGTTACTCTGCCACTAACTGGCTTCCTTGATGACTGAGAGTTTCCAGAAGGTTGAACATAATTGCCCCTGCTGCCATCCTGAGGCTCATTAAGACACATCCTGACACATCCCCCTCAGCTCTTCCTCTGCTGCCGTGTGGCTCAGAAATTCAAATAAGCAACAGGAAAAATCATCTGCACTTTACTTTATGCGCTATTAAAAATCAACCACGCACAGATACATCAGTTTCATAACAAGAATCTGGATACCATCACGTAAATGTCTATAAACAGTTTATATCAGAGTCATCCTCTTGAATCAAGTAAGTAAAGACAATAAGAATGTAATCTAAACATATCAGAGGATAATAACGATAATTGCAGCAGCATTGTTCAGATATGAGATGTATTGCAGGGCCCATAATTGCAGAGGGCTTTTAACAGTGGTAACAACCCCTGACTCCCCAGGATCAGCTCTTAGTGGGACAGGTCAAGTACACTGAATGCTCAGATTCACAGGCGCTGTGTGCAGGTGTCATTCACAGAATAATTTAGAGCCAGTTTACTAGGCTGCCGCAGGCAGAGCTAACGCCGTGGGCCTGGGGTCTGTGCCCACATCTGCCTGCTCACCCACAGCATCCTCCTTCCTCTCAAATTTCCCCTCCTGGCTCCAGTAGGAATATTGCAGAACAGTGACTAAACACATTCTGGTAACCAAAAGGAAAAGACTAAGGGCAGAGGGTGGGAAAGGTGATGACAAAAGCTCTTAGAACAGAAAGCAGAATGTGAGCCCTCTGTTAACCCATGCAGGGAAGCCTAGGAAGAATTAAGAAGCAGGCCAGGGTCTGCCTGGAGAAAGACGAAAACAGCAAAGACCCAAAGGCCCAGACTTCCCGGTGGTGAGGCCACATTCACGTTACCAGCAGGTTCTAGGACAGGTAGCAAACGTGGGGCAAATCCCACAGGTGAGCGACTTCAGCCACCGTGGTGGCGGGCAGCAGCAACCCAAGCTTTGCAGCAGCGGTGGAGGAAGGCAGTCTGTGTGGCTTGGTGGTCTGGAAGATGCTGGGCCAGAGCAGCTACACAGCCTGCATTAATACACAAGTCCTGAAGTCCCTGACAGGCCACGGCATGTCTCCGTAAGCAGACAGTATTATTCATGGCAGCTCCTGAATTTATTTGACGGTAGATTCTTTTCTCTCGGAAAAAAAGATGTTAATATTTTATAAGCTGCCCATTTTCTATGGAAAGTCATTTGAATAAATTAATCTTTATTTTTTCCTCTCTAATGGAAACAGTCCCAGTGCACTTGGGAGAAGAGTCCATACTGTGTGTCTGTAGTGCCACTCTTTGAGTGAGATAAACCTAGCAGTCTGTAGATTCTCCTCCAGACGGACTGCAAGGTGGCCTGCAAGCACCTCTGTTCTTCTTCAAGAACAGAAGTCCACTTCACTGTCTGAGCCCCCCCGCCCCCCCGAGTAGGGGCCACAACAGGTGGCAAAAGCTGTTTGCAATGCCAGGCTGTGCACTAGAGACTCTAAGAATTCCAGGATCAAAAAAGTTTGAGTCAGTTATGTATGGTGAAGATAGTCTTGCAAACTGCCATTAACATTGAGCTCCACATAAATCTCAGCTTTTCCAGAGCTGAATTTCCTCATCTAGATTATCAAACCAATATTCTTTGTCTGTACAAAATTAGTATGAGGTTATATAACTGGTAAGAGAGGATTTTTATGAGCATGAAGTTCTATGAAAATAGTAGAAACCTATCATAGCAATATTAATATTTCCTCTAAGGAAGACAATAAGAAAGGAAAAAATCTGTAACATTTTGAGATTAGTGATGTGTACCTGAAAAATGCCAAAAACTAAAATAAATTGAAAGCTGTAAAAAAAAAAAAAAAAAACTAAAATTAAAGCAAATCTGTGTTGAGTAAGCTCAAAATAGTCATTTAGGGCTGGTGAGATAACTCAATGGACTAAGCACCTGCTTTGGCAGCACAGGGACCAGGGTTCGATCCCCATTCCTACATGCTGCTCCAGCCCTGCCCTTGGGGAACCCTGAGCCAGCCAACAAGTCCAGGCATAGTGGGGCATGCCTGTAATGCCATATCTGGGGAGGCTGAAAACAGGAGGATCACTACAAGTCTAAGGTGCCTAGTGAAACCCTGTATCAAATACGTAAGATGGAAAAAAACATAGTCATTTAATAAATCAAACTAAATCCAAGCAGAAATCCTAGGGACTTTGAATCTCTGTTTGCTAAACACCAATGTTTTAAGTGAAAAGGGCAGGAATGTGAATGGCAGGTATACTACGCATACACAACAGGAAACAGTCTAGTTAGGAATGGTGGCAGCATAAAATAGCGTCAATTAAAACTGCTGGTAAGGTCAGGCATGGTGGCACATGCCTGTAATCTCAGCACTCAGGAAACTGAGACAGGAAGGTCACTGCAATTTCAAAACCAACCTAGGCTACAAAATGAGCTGCTTATCAAGATCCTGTCTCAAAAAGACAAAAAAAAAAAAAAAAAAAAAAAAAAAAAAAAAAAAAAAAAAAAAAAAAAAAAAAAAAAAAAAAAAAAAAAAAAAAAAAAAAAAAAAAAAAAAAAAAAAAAAAAAAAAAAAAAAAAAAAAAAAAAAAAAAAAAAAAAAAAAAAAAAAAAAAAAAAAAAAAAAAAAAAAAAAAAAAAAAA